>OV815281.1:47869596-48082219 GCA_929108145.2 Limnephilus rhombicus | reverse complement strand
AATAAAATTGGATAAAGAATTTACAATAGGTGGGAGGGGAACGGGAATCTGGGGGAGAAAGAAGGGGGAATGAAGGAGAGGGGGGAAGGTTCGCAGGAGGGAGATGAGGGAGAGGGAAAGTCAGGGAAGGTGGAGGGAAAACACAGGAGGGAAAGAGTACATGGGAGGGGAACAGAGGCGGGAACGGGGACGCATGGGAAAATACATGCAGGGGAGGGGTGATGGAGAGGTGGGGGATGAGGGAGAGGCAGAGGGAGGGATTGCAAAGAAGACATATGTAGTAGCTACAGGGGATAGCATGGGTAAATTTAGAAAATCCATGCTTCTCACACGGACAGGCTGTATGTGGCCTGTTCTCGCGTCTATTCGTGTAGGCACCAGATGGAAAAACAAAAAATATTCCTATGAATCCAAAAGCACATCAATAAACTGAATTAAAACACAAACACATTCTTTCTTTGAGTGGCATTGCAACGCATGCCGGGCACTCGCTAGTGTACAATATATTTTACATTATTCTATAATCAAGTTCAGATAAGTACAAATATTTTCCAATAGTCAATAAAATCTATCAAAAAAGCAATCAAATGCTTCACAATATCGCACTTCATTGTTATTGCAAACAAACAAATTGTTTCGTGCAGAAAAGTGGTACACGGTTGATGTACGCATTTTATTTAAAAACACTTTGTATCAGTTAGAGGTTAGAGAACAATGAGAAATAACTATTTCAATTTCCAGAAACTGAAAAAATGCTTTTAATAGTTATTTTGTTAAAATTAAAACAGATTGTTCACTTGGCGGCCATCATTATTGATGTGAAAGTTTTACGGTAAGTCGAGTCTTTTTTAAGTAAAAAAAATTTTACCCGAACTACGAACCTGAAATAGGTTCGTAGTTTTTGTTTTTTTACATAAGCTCCACACAGGAGGCCATGAGGAAAATAATTTTCTCCATCTTAGGGGATGCTGTGTGGAGGGTTTTTTAAGGAAAAGAAGAAGAGGAAGTTCTGGGTAGGAAATAGGTGTGAGGGGTGGGTAGGAATCTAGGGGTCAGTGTGTCCAGGAGTGACGGACGCATGAATCCATCCCTTTAACTGCGGTGCAAGGCGATGGGTCGAGGGATTCTGGCTGGAGGGATCAAAAGACCTCCTCAATCAGCCTCTCTCATCCGGCCCGCCACGCAGCAGTTGAGCAGACACATTGGCCGCCAAGACTTTGACAAACCTCACTCCAGCAACCCTTCTAAGTCACCAAATGTAGCGAACCATTTGGGGTGACCCAAGGCAGAGGTGTTGGTTATCCAATAAACGGTACCCGGGGCGGCGGAACCCATAACCGTGTCCCAAAATGTTTGGGTTAAATTAAAAAAATATTTTAATTTTTTGACAAAACTTGGCTTGAAGAAAAGATCTCAAATTATCCTATGTTTTTATAACGAAATAGCTATTGCATTTTTCCACTTTCGGTTACTAAAATAGTTGTTTCTCATTGTTATCTAAGTGAAACAAAATGTTTTTAAAATTATTATTAGCCGTGTCTCACTGTTCTGTGTATTTACCTTTTTTAAACTATTCTGTGCCTATCTGTTTATCTAAGACGGGCGATCGATATGGGATTTATTGTTAATGGTGGTAACTTGTCATCGTTCCTGAGACCGACTGCAAATGGCTAACTTTCATTGTGAACATTTTTTTTCATTGGCGATCTGTAGACATGCTCGGGAATGATGACAAGATACTGACATTAAGCTGAAAACTTTTATTTTCAAAAATTTCATTATAAGGTTCAGTCAATAGTTCCATTAACAACTCAGAATCATGTAAATTAAACATGCCTTTAAAAAGTCATAAAAAGTTTTTTTTAAATTAAAAAGCCCATACCCTTAACCCAACATGGGAACGTACCCGTACTATGTGATCAACTTTTAAAAATTTTTAACCCCCCTCCCCCCCCGGTGACTAAAAACCTAAGCCCCCCGCCGCTCATTTGTACCAAGCGTGGTATTTTGAAGACCCCCCTGAACAGGTCACGTAGTATGGGTACGTTCCCTAATCTATTTAATCTTTTTTTTAATCACTTTTAATGACTCTTCAAACGAGGTACTGAAGTTGTATGATTCTGAGTTGTCAGGTCACCTCAGTAAACAACTACATATAAACATTATTATTCAGGGTGTAACAGCACATACCGAAGAATTTTAACCAGCGATTCCTGAGTCATATGCGTCATTTTGAGGATCTGATATTTTTTTAATATTGAAAACAAAAAAAATAATTTCAATCACACATCGCCACTGATTATAATCCTACATGTCGTAACGGGATCACGTGATAAGTTTGTTGTTTCGTATGTTACCGTGCTGCATGCTGAATACCCAGTTGCAACGTGTGAGTTTTTCAGTATTTTTAATTGAAAAAAATATCATCTGGCAATAAAATGACAAACATTTTTTACTCCAAATTTGCTCAGGTATCGCTGGTTAAAATCCTACACCCTGTATATCCTCTGCTACGGTATAATTATGGGTCTATTTGAAACAATTCATTGCCAAAGATACTTACTCATATAAATTATGTATCCTTCAAGTAATAAAACATTGGGATGATTAAATCATGAATTTTTCGTGTTCCTTATGAACAGTTTACATAATTTGTTACGCAGATACGTACCTACTGAAGACAAACCTTGATAAAAAGGAACTTAACAGGGCCGGCCCAAAGCAAAATTTAATATTCAACAACTATGACACATTTCATTTATAATTTTGACTAATCTAGGACCAAATTAAATAGATATAATATTATTTTTATTAAAACAATCTATTTTTGAAAGTTTTAAGTTTTAATACCTACCTAATAATTAATGCACCATCAAAAATACTAATTTCAGTTGTGTTTGTAACTCTGGTTCAATGAACTCTAGAATTCGGTTTTGATTTAAATTTAAGATTGTGTGAAAAAGTCAGACAAGTGATAAAGTAGGTTCTTACTTGGAATATAATATTTTAATGGAAAATTACTTTAATATTTGTCTTTGTCAAAATTTTCATCATAATATTCTGAAATTTTTCTGCATTAGTACCAAAAATATTATACTTTATAGCACCATACATTGACGTGTAATTCCTAATGGTTTTGTCATAAATGATTGTGAATTTATAAAAAAAAACATAATAAATTCAACAAAATTACCAATTTGCAGACAGTTAACCTACTCTACTATAATAATTAAGTGTAATTCCTAATGGTTTTGTCATAAATGATTGTGAATTTATAAAAAAAAACATAATAAATTCAACAAAATTACCAATTTGCAGACAGTGAACCTACTCTACTATCTATAATGTGTCATTTTAACACATAGTTAGAATGTTTGTATGTAGGTTAGAATATTGTACGAATGGTAGAAGAATTTAGGTAGACATGGCACGATCAAGTAACGAAATACTTGTGTCGGGCAATGCCAAGAGTCAGAATAACAGAAGTGTATGTATGATTGTGAATGAAGCAAGGAGTACTTGCCATGACCGAGTTGTTTGATGATCCATCCTCTCTGCATACCCCTACAGTAAAGGCGATTTATGCTTAAAATTTGGTCAGAAAATATTGCTTGTGCTAAGATGGAGGACTTAGTAAGCAGACAATTGAATCCACAATGCCTGGCATTTACCCACTCTGCTACCAATCGGTCAATATAATATTTCTCACATTTAATCAGCATTTTAGAGGACCTTTAAATTAGAGAACTTTGTATTTGTTTTGATTATTATACTGAGCTCAATGGTTTTTGACAGCTAAACTCATGTTCCTCATAAGAAGAATATAGAAAAAATAAATAATTTTAAAACTTATAGAGGAAACACAGGCAGCATTTTATCCATACAAACGAATTCCCCTATTTCCTCTCTAGATTTTGACACCAGTGGAAATATTTTTTAATATAGTATAAATATCGACCACTGGCATGACCCTACGAGTTGCTTTTTTGATAAGTTAGTTCTTATATGAGTTCTTGTATGAACATTTGAAGAAATCTTAAAAATCGAACCAGTTTTGGAGGAGAAAACAGGAGAATACAAAATCTCCATTTTGATGATAATCAGCCTGAAGTGCAATTGTCCCTTTCGCTCAGTATTCGGTATAGAGACAGCAACAGTTTGGTAAAATACCTGTTATTCAAATTTCTCCGTGCCCACAAGTTCATTTAACATAATCTGCAAACTTGAAAGGAGATTACCATCAAATAAAAGTGGTGTTAAAAAACCACTCTTAAAAATTATACGATGCCCCGAGCTATAGCCCAAACTGCCCCCACTCTGTGCCGGCCCTGGTTCTCAATAATTTTGTTAAATGATTTACAGACAACAACTGGTTACAACCAGTATATTATACCAATGTAAAAGATAGACGCAGTAAAAGTTAGCCATATATTACAAATACAAAATGTGGTACTAGTTAGGACAGTAGTATCCAACTTCTATATTTTTGTTGACTGAGGAAATAGTTGAATCAAAATAATTGTTTTGATTGGCTAGTCTGCAAACGATAATATGCGTCAATAAGTGAAACGGAAAACATATTTATTCACTGATAAGAAATAAATGAGTTCAATGAAGCCGATAAGCAAATAATATCTTAGAAGAATGTTTCCATCATAATAAAATTATTTATCAACGACTGTTTGATTTTTTACATGCTACCGACAGGCAGAGGAGAGATTTCTGCACAACCTTTAAAAAATACTAATGCTCTATATCAGGGGTGCTCGAACGGTCGAATGCGAGTACTTTTTGAGTCGATCTCAAGAAAAATTTGCCGATGTAAATAGATCTATTCACAGTTTTTGTTTTAGTTGATCCTCAATCAATAAGACCGCCCATTTTTCATGCCTTTTTGTTTATTATGTATTTGTAACTTGTATTGTCAATGGTCACGCCTTTTGTTGTTGTTTACTTTATCCTCATCTATTATGGTGTGTGACCTCACAAGTCACCGTAGAAAAAAAATCATCAAGTTATTGTATATTCATGGTGAAATATTGTCGAAAATTGCCCTCTTTAAAAGCCCGAAGTTATCGATCCAATATCTAGTGTGTGGTTTGGTTTATTTATGAGTCAGTCGGTGAAGTTCATTAATAAATAATACAAAATGAGTGCGGTGAAAAGATTTTAAAATTTAAAACCAGTCATGTGATCAGAATGTAAAATTCCAGTTGTGGATTTATCTGCTGACACATTTCGAAGGAAAACATTCTCTTTTTCGACATGCAGTTATAAAATTCTAGTTGCAGACTATGTACGTGCTACCAGAATAAAGAAAAATCATTTTCATCTGAGTGTAGTTTTAATTTTCCGCACACAGACTTAATTTAATCCAGTTCATTATGTAAAATTTCTGTTGTAATATTTCGAAGGCAAACATTCTCTTATTCGAAGTGCAGTCATAAAATTCAAGTTTTAGACCATGTACGTGCTGCCAGAATCAAAGAGAAACCATTTTCATGTTCTGAGTGTAGTTTTAATTCGCCGCATACAGATTTAATTTAAATCAGTTTTGTGTTCGAAATGTAAAATTCCAGTTGTGGATTCATCTGTTGACACATTTCGAAGGAAAACATTATCTTATTCGAAGTGCAGTGTTAATTTTTTTGTTGCAGACTATGCATGTGCTGCCATAATAAAAAAAAACATTTTCATGTTCTGGGTGTAGTTTTAATTCCCCCCCCCCCCCCCCCCTCCTGGCGCTACTGTCAGAGTCGATCGATCGGAGTCTAATCATATTGAAGAAGATCGCTAGCAGTTCAAGTTAGAGCACCCCTGCTCTATATGTATGAATAACTACTGGAAAAAAAATGTTAAAATGTACAACCTATTACAAATGTCGATCTGAAAAGAATGCAAGGTCAATGTAAGTGCAATGAACACTGAATAAAGAACATAAAAATGCTACGTGGGCATGTTTCATGATCAAAAGTCTGACCATTCCTTGTAAATTCAAATACAGAACTGTGTTTCATTATCAAAAGTCAGACCATTCTTTGCAAATTCAAATACAGAACTGTGTTTCATGGTCAAAAGCCTAACCATTCTTTGCAAATTCGAACACAGAACTATGTTTCATGATCAAAAGTATGACCATTCTTTGCAAATTCAAATACGGAACTATGTTTAATGACCAAAAGTCTGACCATTCCTTACAAATTCGAATAAATAACAGTGTTTCATGATCAAAAGTATGACCATTCTTTACAAATTCAAATACGGAACTTTATTTTGTGATCAAAAGTCTGACTATTATTTGCAAATTCAAATACAGAACTGGGTTTCATCATCTTTATGAAACTTTCATTTCAATCAAATGGGATGGCGATTCATGATGTGAAGTGTAAAAGGCAGAGCACATGCAAAATTGGCTAGAACCAAAAGATTCTAAGTCAGTGGCGGCATTGGTTTCTCTTCAAATCGTTCGGAAGGCGTTTCCGGTGTGTTTATTATCTATTCAGTGGTAATGAACAAGATGAAGAAAGGGATGCTTAAATGGCTTGGATAAGTAGATTATATGGGCAGAGAAGGGGTATCACTGTATCCTTGTGGTGAAACGGTGAGATTTAATTCAAAATAAAATGCCAAAAAGTAAAAATATCTATGTTAACAACTATAACTTTAATACCACATTCACCCAAAAATGTGTATCAGGTAGTCTTTTATTTTCAGCATTAATTTATTCAGTATAAATTAAAGTTAATGTTTTTTCACAATATTCTTGCGGGTTAGAGTTGAATACCACTGGTTTAGACAACTTTCAATTTAGTTTGATCAATAAGTTATTTCCATCTCATGTCAAGGTATCATTATGATGGAGATAGTCGTGCTATTTCAGGAGACATCAATAAAAGTTAACAAAATATAATTATGAAGGTTAAATACAAAGGGGTTCAATTTATCAGTGTTTCTAAACCTTTTCACTGCTGGCTTATATAATACAATCTTTCCCACCATGCATTTTAAAAATTTTAACACAATGATTGTGTTTCAGTTAAGCTTTGCAGATCATAATTACGTACGGGGATAGCCGGCAATTAATTGCATGTGCGAAAGTCATTTAGATAAGGTTAAAACAGTTGTAAATCCATCGAACATAACATAAGAAATAATTTGTGGTGGAATTCCATTTTAACGACTTGATTAAAAAAAAATTTAAAAATTTCTTCCATAGAAAATACAATTTGAACTAAATCTGTGGTATATATTTATACATGGTGTCCGGGGGTAAAGTGCATTAACTTTGGGAGGTGATTCTACATGATAGTACAACTAAAAAAGATAAATAACTTTTTTTCGAAATTCCAACTTTTAGGGGGAGTTTTGAGGTAAAAAGATAAAATTAGTCCGGCGTGTGTGGCCAGATTTATTATTTTCCGCTGTTACGATATGGGCCAATCACAATCGAGTCGGGCGCCTGGCAGGCTCTCAGTGAGTAAGATCGTACCTCACACTAAGGATTTTTAGTAGGTACGTCTTATTGTATGGGAAAAAAATGTTGGAATTTCGGAAAAAGTTGTTCATCCTTTTTACTCCTACCATCATGTAGAATCACCTCCCGAAATTAATGCACTTTACTCCCGGACACCCTGTATATTGTAGCATCTTCGTCAGGAATGAGCGTACTGGGCTCTATATAATATTGCACTTTTATGATTTATTTTGTTTTATTGTTGGTGGAGTGGCTTTATTATATTTGAATGTCCCTTCTGGTAGATTCATTACCTTCTAGGAAATGGGTTGATGGAATCTATGAGTTTTTTTAATCATTTTTATTACAATATTCTGGTTGTCAGCTTTGTTTTTAACAGTTGGCTATTTCTGCCTTTTTTCCTCAGAGCTCTCCATCTTGTTTGCGGAATGTATTTTAAAGTTGTTTTAGCCTCTCGTCTTGCCTGCTTTGTTCACAAATTGTATTTTGTTTTACCACCAAAAATAGGACAAAATAACAAACAACTATACAATACACTTTGCAAAAAAATACGGAGAGCTCCGATGAAAAAAAAAGGAGAAATAACAAATAAAAATAACCCATAGATTCAGTCAACCTAACACAAAAACCCAGAAAAAGTAGAAAATTGCTCCATCCTGGGGGGGCTAGAGAATTTCAGAAATAGGCTATTTTCGTCAATAAAAAGACCGTTAGGTACAAAGTTCTCCCCGTTACGGGGCACTCCACGGGGAGCCATTGAGCTACGAAAATATAAATAACACCATATTCAATATTTGCGACAATATCCTTCGTAATTTTTTAACGGTTGTGTGCAGTGTCACCCCCCCGTCGGGTGGCACCCGGGGCGGTCCGCCCCCCCTCGCTACGCTACTGGATACATGATACCATAGATTTAGTTCAAATAGGGTATTTTCACTGTTTTTTGTTTTCTCAAAAAAATGAAGTAAAAAAACTATGATAATAAAGATATTTCTGATTTATTTTTAAGTCGATGTATAAATTTTCTGCAACTATTTAAACTGTGCCATTTTCGATTTGCCGCCAAAAAAAAAAATTATTCATGAGTTCGGCAGCGTTGATGCTACGTCGGGAAACGTCGGTGACAGCCGACTTACCAGCCAGTGGCGTTTTCAATGTCATAATGACGTTGTAGCCTATTGGAACCATTTCTAAATGTAAAGTTTTAGACGATTTTTTAAATCAATAGTTATAAATGAAAATTACAAAGTTTTAGTACAATGATCGAAATCAGAAAAATAAACTTTAAATCTTCCACACACTTTATAAGTCTGAAGATGCCTTTCATAAAAGGTGAAACTGGTCAGGTCATTAATAAAAAAGTGCAAAAAAATTATAAACATGTTTTAATCCATAAAAAAAGTTGGTCAGCATGGTCGAGGGGTAAGGCTCTTGACTCGCAATCTGAAGGTCGCGGTATCGAATGGAGGCGTTATATGAATTTTATTTGATTAATTTGTGTTTTTTCACAATTAATTCATTAAAAATAATATGTAGTATATTTGCGGTACGTTCCAGAGTGGAAGATACTCTCAGTATCACCCTGGTGTAAGACCACCATTCAGAATTGAAACATTTCTAGAAATGGCTTTAGCCGTGTTTGGTGACCAGATCTGAATAGCCAGGAACTTTCCCATCTTCCTTTTCTTAACCTTCCCCTCCACACTACCTTCAGCCTCACAACATACCCCAATTGGGGATGCCGTAGTCTCACTGTGTCCAGACGGGAGCAGTTGGGACTCGAGTACGGTATAAATGTAAAAAAAAAAACTGCTGGTTGAACATTTTTTAATCAATTATTTTTGTACCAAATTTTTTCTTGATGGACAAACAAAATTGAATCTCTGTAAGTTTTAAAATGTAAAGTTTTCAGGACATATGTCAAATCAGTAATTAGCACTCAAATAAATGACTTGGCTTGGCAGTCTTGCAAATCTACGACATAAACATTGCAACAACGTAATATAATATGCACAGCTGACGTATTTACGTCACATACTTTATTACAACTGGTGTTTGCCAAATGAGACAATCCTTTGTAAACAAGTAGACTAAAAAAGCAATCACACGTTTCAGAAATACTTTATCAATAGAAACGAAGCTTACAGTGTGAAATTAATAAATTATCAGAGTGCTGAAATATCAATGTCATTTGTTTACTGACGTATCATGCCATTCATGCAATTCTTGTTATTCAAAAAAGTCAAAGAAGACATTTTGAAAATTAGGAAATTTGTAATGGAACACAATTAAAAATCACAACTTTGTGTAGGTACACCGCCTTTCAATTTAAATTTAAATCTGACTAATTTTGTGATACAACCGTACCTTCACCAGGGCATTAAACATAAAAACAAAATAAAACAATATTGACAACATTCCAAAATTAAATGTTCTAATGTTCAAAGATGATTTATTTTTAGATTGTTAAAATGTCCACAAATGCACTGTTGTTCTTAAAACTAGTTTAAAAAGCAGTGTAAGCAAAATTATTCAGGTTCATTCAAGTTTTAATTGTCCATGAACTAAGATATTTTGAAACATTAATGTGTAACAAACTTTTGAGCAGCGTAGTATCACAGCATAACATTCTAAAATGTGTTCCCATAAGTGCTGAAATAATTTTTCCATAACACAATTAAGTTTACTACATAAATTATTAAATAAAACTTTCTGATTACACCTCTCATTTAAATGCTTTTGGCACACGGTATTGCTGAAAAAACTAGAATGTTATTTTTACTCAAGCATTATAACAAAATATTCTAAATGGACCTCAACCATTGTTGTCAAAATAAAACCACCACACATTTACTGCACTTATGTTATTCCCGGTAGGTACTGAAGTTCTCAGACAAAAAAATTAAACAAAAAGGTAACTTTTTCTCATTTCCTGTGTTGAAGAGCTCATATGCATTCCTTGTCGTTTTTATAAGATAACTTATTTTTTGTATGCTGATGCAGTCATAAATAATAACTTCAAATAAATGTATTTTAATTGAAAAAATCATCAAGCAGCAAATCCGGGAAGAAAATATTTAGAAATTCATATCTAAGTAATTGTTTATACCAGTCAAGTCATATTGAAAACAATTTATTTAGATTAAAAAACATGTTTATTGAGATGTCCTCCTTTCTGTTGCATTTTATTTGTATACTCTTTATACATAACATAAGCATTTGCTAACAAGTTACTAACAAAATGCACAATAACAAAACATGAAATTTTTCTCAAATTCGAATTAGTGTAAACATTATTTTTTCATGAATACATACAAAAATATTAGTTTTTTTTTTGTAAATAATTATTTTTAAATGCATATCAATATCGAGGTGCATTGTTTTTTTAAAGAATATAATCTTTTGGAATTCATTTTATATCTTTCGCACCATATATACAACGTAAAGTTATTTTCAATAAAAAATATAACAAGTAGAAGGAGTTCTTAAATTGCATTACACTTATGATTAGGCAGATCAACACTATTGAAATCATAGATACCCAAGTTCATAAAAAAGGAAAAAATTAACTAAGTAAATGAGAAAAGTAGGAAAAATTAGGAAAAGTGGCAAACCGTAGCGTAAGATTATTTTATTGCTACTTCACCGTCTAACAAAATGGCCAACTAATAATTTCAATATGGAACGTTGGAGAAGAGATATGACACAGATTCGCCATTGTGGGTTCTCCTCACGGCTTCGGCAAACATCATAGACACATCGATACACTGGATCTTGGAACAATCCTTCATGTGGATGTCCTGCGGGATGGTGTTGGTGACAACCACAGCCTCAAAGCAAGCATTGTTGATGCGGGAAATGGCAGGTCCCGAGAAGATGCCGTGAGTCAGGATGGCATACACCTTTGTGGCGCCTGCCTCCAGCAGCTTCTCCGCTGCATGGCAAATGGTTCCACAGGTATCTGCCATGTCGTCTACTAAGATGGCCACACGGTCCTTCACATCTCCTACCAGCACCATGGAGGCGACTTCGTTAGCCTTCTTCCTCTCTTTGTGAATCAAAGCAAACTCCACATTGAGTCTATCTGCAATTGATGTGACTCTCTTAGCACCACCCGCATCAGGAGATACCACTATACTAGTCCTCCATTCCATGATGTTTTCTTTGATCCACTTTAACACTGCCGGCTCTGCGAAGAGGTTATCCACGGGGATGTCGAAGAAGCCCTGGATTTGCGAAGCGTGCAAGTCCATGGTGATGATGTGGTCAGCACCGGCGACGGAGAGCATGTTGGCGACGAGCTTCGCGGAGATCGGAGCGCGACTTTTGTCTTTCTTGTCCTGGCGTGCGTAAGGAAAGCAGGGTATCACAGCCGTAACGCGGGAAGCAGAAGCGATTTTGCATGCGTTAATCATTATTAACAGTTCCATCAAGTTGTCGTTGATTTCGCCGCTCCCGCTCTGAACAATATAAACATCTTCTCCACGCACAGATTCTCCTATTTCTACACATGTTTCCAAATTACTAAACTTCTTGGTTACCACTTTTCCTAGATCGATACCCAGACGATCAACAATGCGCTGAGCAAGGTCTGCGTGAGACGTACCGCTGAATACTTTGATGTTCGGCATTCTGGATTGAAGAACTGGTGGTTCCGCCGGGTTATGGTTAGGCCTCAACAAGCTTTTTGCACGCACTGGGGTAGAATACAAATACAAGGGCATAGCCCTCGTCACACACTTGCTGATCAAAACGTGCGCTGCAAACCGGGCGTCCTAATTGACAGGCAATAGAAGAAAATGTTGCCGTTTTTAAATATATTGTACCAGAAAATGATTAAGTATCTACTCAATAAAAATTTACTTTCGCAAAAGAAGCACACAACTGCTACGAAAAATAATGTATTATTTATATTCGACCATTTAAAGAAGTCAAAAAACTCTTATTTATTTAAAATTTCTGAATATTGTCGAATTTATTATTAATAAAAATAAAGTAGTGCATTCACGTTCACGAACTACCCGAGCGAAAAAGGTGGAGCATGTTATAACGTTTTAAATTACTAATAAATTTATACACTTTTTTTAAATTGATGGTACCTTTACAAAAAAATAATAGTTCCAAAATAAAATTAATTGAATTAAAATAATTTATGCGTATTTCAAAACTTCAAACTTAGCTTTGATTCAGAAAAAATAGAACTTTAATGCATCTTTTACCATATCCCCCGACATAAATAGTTGTTTCTTGTAACAATGTTCTATTTTTTTGCGTATTAGCGTGTAGCGGAATTCGGCAACTTTATCAAAAGGATAATGTTTTTTTCCATTAAATAGGTAACTAAAACTAAGAACCTAGTTTGTGCACGTTTTTTCCTAAATAAATAGTTGTTTCCAATAGTAATTAAGTGGAAATCAAGGGTTATTTAAAAAAATGCTTGTGGGCATCAGAATTCGGCAACTTTTATCACACTTTTTATCTGAATAAATAATAGGTATATGACACTGGAAGGGCCTTCCATACAAAATTTGAACGGAAACAAATGTTCCATTCAGTTAGCCCAACCCCCCAGAGTTGTCTTACTTAAACTCATCTAAAATCGTAGTGACCCTGAGCTTAACAGCGCCTGGAGCTAGTAAAAACTTCAAGGGCACTGTATTAGGCGTCAGGTATTATATACAAACCGCTCCAATTGCGCCTGTACAGGATCGGCCCTGATCGTAGATCTCCACCCCATTTGATTTTCGAAAGCACATTTTTGTAAGGAATTACAGGCCCAAATTGTTCATTCAAAATGCATTAAATGTTTTTATCATAATATTGGAACGATAACTACGTTAATTCAAAGAAAATTAATAAAAATATATCTCTGTAAGGGAATACGTTTATAAGTGGCTGGTGTTTTTATAAACGGAAACACTATTTTTAAATCTTGGCGGCAACTTTTTATTGACTAGGTATTTTTACACAGAAAATGAACTTGCCCTTGGTTTATTTATGCCCTTGCCCATGTGGTTTTTAAAATAATACACAAAAGAAAATATTCATAATTTGCAATGGAAATACACACAAAGTGAAAGGACATTTTTTCGGAAATAAATAATTGCATAGCCATTATTTCTACCTGCATCTTATAGTTTAGCTGACAGGACCTCAATAAATCACAATGAGTTATTATGGTTATTGTACCAAATTTTACTGACCAAGAACCCAAGTTCTGAGAAAATGATTGGGAAAATATTTGACTTACGAAGGGTGTAAAATATAAAAGCGTTGTCAAGAAACTGAACTGTATTTCCTAACTGGGTAAATATGCAGTTAGTCCACCTCACGGATAATACGGAACATTTGTGTTGTCGAAGTTTGATGCACGGATAATACGGAATGTTCCTTTTTTAACTAATAGACAATCAAATATGACATTTGTCGGAAGTACCAATCTTATAAAATAAATTCTCTAAAATAAACTCGCTTTTCATCATACTTTTAAAAAACATCCCAGGTTTTGAATGGTTTGTTTGGCTACGCAGGGTTTGTCTAGCGGGTTTGTGTAATTATTTTAATACATTTCTTTCCATGTCCTACTGTTATGGTACATTTCCACGCTTGCCAAGCCTCCACAAGCTCCAAGCGTCCACAAATCTCGCTTGGCATTTGGAAGTCGTTTACATGCTTGTGAATGCGTCAGTGCGCTTGCGCTACCTACACCCGAGCATGGCGGACGCCGAACTTGTGTCGGCTATTGCGTTTGGTTTATCAAACTTTTATTTGAAATACAAGCAAAGTGTAACAAAAACAAGGAAAGCTCGAAGACCACGAGGCTGATGGATGATACAGATTCATAAAAATCGTCCCAGGTCACTCCGCACAAAGAGGAGACATTATCTCACAGGCTAAATCCTATAGATTTTTGTCTCTTTTTAGTACCACTTTTTCGTTTCATCGAGTTTCAAATCACAACGGTGCTAAAGAAGTTTTCGCTTCAAAAATAATGATCGCAATTGGGACCCAAACTCGAGGATCACTTGTCTTATATAAAATTATTTTGTATTATAAAAAAAGTTATTCTAACAAAAATCATATATTTTTTACTATAATAAATAGTAAATCATCAATAAAATATTATTTATTTATTTTGACTTTTTAGGTAAATCCAGTCGCAATAAATTACATAACATAATTGAATTAAAATTATACATTTTAATAAGTCTGGCATGCCTCATACATCAAACATGTCTCGTAATATTATAAATATCATAGACCGCATGGAGCAAAAACGGCGTGCATTCGCCGCCAGTTCGAAAGTGCCACTGAGCGTTTGCCGAAGCTTGCCGTTGGATCCGACCCCGACTGAATCGGCGGCAAACTCTCACAAGCCTACGCAAGCCAAGCCAAACGACCTGTTCACACGTTTGCGCTTGTGGACGCTTGCCGAGACTTGGCAAGCGTGGAAACGTAGCATTACAAATACTTGTCAATGATGCATTCACTTTGCTTTACGCAAATTTTTTTTTCTATGATTGGCAGCATTGATGAAATGTTGAAATAAAAACGATGAATGGCGTTACCGTGCGAGTGAATTAATTTTAACAAAATTAAAATGTTAAATGCATATTTTTTGGTCTCCCCCGACATAAATACTCACTTTTCGTAATAATAAAGCTAAATATAACTGTTTGGATAAAAAGTTTTCGGTATTAACGAGTAAGCGGTTTAATTAATGTATAAATAATCCTAACTGCTCATAATACCAATAATACTTAAAGCAAGTCAAGATTCAATAAAAGTAACCTAAATATTCATACCATAATAACAATAAATTAAAAGCAAGATAAAAGGCGGAAGTGTAGTTTTTTTTAAATGTGAATACCTCTTTAGAGTCCCAGCTACTCTCTTCTGGAGCCAGTAAGACTATGGCAACCCCAATTGGGGTATGTTGTGAAGCTGAAGGGGAGGGGGAGGAGATGGGGAGGCAGGCGGGAGTTCTGTTTATTGTGCATACATGTTGTATGCACAATAAACAGAATTGGACGTGACTCTCGATTAGCACTCCAGAAGTCGAAGGTTCAAATCCCGGCGAGCACAAGTAAATTTTATTTGGTTAAGTTGTGTGATTACACAATTTACTCTTTTAAAATAACATATAGAATTTGCGGCACATTCCAGAGTAGAAGATACCCTCATTATCACCCTGATGTAAGAAATGGCTTTAGCCATGTTTTGTGACCAAATCTGAATAACCAGGTACTTCTCTTCCTCGCTACCTCCACTCACAACATACCCAAATTGGTGATGCCAGTCTCACTGGCTCCAGACGGTTTGGACTAGTTCATATAAAAAATCTCAAACATGTGGTCCAAATACCCTGGAATATTGATAATACACCCAACTCCAGTATAATGTAATATTCACTGGCAATGCTACTAAAGGGCGAAGGAATTGAGGGTAGTTGAATCTTGTAATATAAAATAAATTCATTTGTTAAGGTTTCCATTTATTAAACATATGAAATTAGGCTTTAGGGTGGTGAGCGGTGGTGGCAGCCTTCCTCATCTGGGTGAGGATGTTGGACAGCTCTTCACGCTTCCTCTTGGCGCGGATGTGTGTGCCCAGGCGCCTCTTCAGGAACTTCAACGCCCTCTTGTCGCGGGACACCTTCAGCAACTCCATGGCGCGCTTCTCGTAGGGCGCATGGCCGACCACCTCCCTGATGAGATCACGCACGAACTTTGAGTGCTTGGTCAGCATCTGGAAATTACAATAGACCAAGGTGAGATATGGAAAACTAATTGCCACCAGGACTGCATAATATATGATCCTCGGATAAACAGTGGCGGAATATGATTTTAAATGACCAACAAATAATGTTACATTGGTAACATGTTTTTCCTTAGCCCTCTGTATACCTAGCAGGGTCTGACAGACCCAGGGCATTTTAAAAGAGTTCAAAAATATTGCATGGGAATATCATGTGTTTCAGTAGTTGTCGCTAATGAGAAGTTAGTTCTCCTCATGCTACCCTCGGAAGCATACGTCATCAAGGTCCACGCTGGTCTCACGTACCCTGCCAGGTACACAAGGAATGTAGTTGTTTTGTGAGTAGCTTTATATATTTTTATTTGATTTTCTTTAAGAAGTGTGATTATTGTTATTTTTTTTTTCAAGATTTACACTATACACAAAGTCTTCGGGACTGACAATGATTTGTACGTCCATCACTCATACGTACACTGACCCAAGATTCCAGATCCCTACTCACTCCCTCATACCCTTTGCCTTCCCAGAATTTCCTCTCCAAAAATACCACACAGCATCCCCAAAGACAAATAGACCCTGGGGGAAATTATTAGTGGCCGACCGAAGGTTCGGTTTCGGATGGTAAATTTAGTCTTAAGAATGTTGTGATTGCAAAAGCAATTTACTCAATTAATGAGGTCGTTCCTTTATAATGTACATAAGTGCTGATTATTGACAAATTTTTGTCCTGAGTCCACCAAGAAGTAGTTAACGTGTTTGTAAATTTTTAATTTTTTTTCACATACTTCAATTATTGTTTTTTCATTTCATTTAACATATGTTAACTGTGGTTCCATGGCAACTCAGAATGAAACCAACTCAGAAAGGTCATTAAAAGCTAGGAAAAAATTTTAAAATAGCCGGTAACCCTAACCTAACTTAACCTATTTTTTTATCATCACTCTTAATGACCTTTCTGAGGTGCTTCTGAGTTGGTTTCATTCTGAGTTGTCTGGCCACCGTTAACTGTTTGTATAAGTGTAAAAAATAAGCTGATAAATTTTTGAGATTGCTGGCAATGGTTAATAAGCACTTTTTTTTGAAAAAATCTGTTGATTCACCTTAATTACATTAAAAGACAACTATTTGCATTGGGGTAAATGGAAAATATTTCATTCTAAATTTCGATTATGTAAAATAAAAATTTGCTTAAAATGCTAAAAATGCAGAGGTAGTTAACAATTTGCGTCTTCTGCCGAACGAAAACATGTGGCACGAAAGTGATGTCAAGCAGGGGTTTGACAGACTTTTACCACTAAGTATCCCTTGCAACAATGCACATGTTCTGAGGGAACCACATAGTAAGGTCTAGGACGTTTAACAGTCTGAATAAGTCTGTTCCATACATTGTATGAACACCTTTTACACATGCTTTGAACACGATGGTTGTAGGTCAACTAAATTCGTGAAATAGAGGTTTGGAGAGGCTCCCTCCAACTCCGTTGAACCAATATGTCTAATCTAAATATAATATATCAATCACAATTTAAATTATTTAAGTTGAATATTGAAAATGGTTCCCGGACAACACAATTGTCATTTTGTTTACGATTTTATTGAAGTGAAGCCTTCTTTAACACTGTTGTATTTGAAACTCGATGAAATGAAAAAGTGACACTAAAAGGATACAAACAAATACATCTATAGGATTTAGCCTGCAAGAGAATGAGATAGACTAATCGGTTTCCTCTTTGTGCGTTGCTTTGTAGCCTACGAACTTTTGTCTACTTTAGTTTTCTGAAGGTTTCACTTCTACCGCGTGTGAATTGCACACTCTGATTATTTTCAACACTGGTATGGTACGGCGAGCGACCTAATGAAATAGGCTAAGTCCATATACATATAAGAGTATAACTCTTGTGTGAGACTAGCATACAAAAAGATGTATACAAATAAAAAATAAAATCGATTAAGTATCGCCATGTCCCATATACCCTTCTGGACCAAAGCGGAGGGTTCAATAAATAACAAAGAAATGAAAAAACAGATTTGATTGCTTCATTTAACCCTTCGAATAATAAGAAAATAATTTTCTGTCAAATTTTGCCTATCAAGGTTTTCGCGCAAAACTGCCGGTTCTTCCCATGCATTTTAAATGTTCCTATTTATGGTTGTTTTTGTAACGTTTTTGCAAAAACAAAAATTGTTCTAAAATTTAGATAAAATAATCTTTCAGGTGTGTTTATTAGAAATCAACATTTATGTTTCAAAATATTAAAATTTTAATATTGGAAATTTAAATTGGCTAAAAAATGCATACCTGCAAATATTCGAATTAAAGTAATTAAAATAGAAAAAACTTATAATATAAAATACAGACTCCTTTTCTAAATGAAATTTGTAATAAAACTGTCACCTCACTTTTTATCACTTTCATACAATTTTATTTTTAAATTAAATGTGTGATACGTCACAAATTGGCGAAAAATTAAACCGTCACTTTTGATCGGGTTTGTAAAATATCTGAAAAACCTAGCTCATATAATTCTAAGACAATAAGAAGCATTATTTTATTCCGTTTCTAACATAAAAGAAATCACAAATATTCGCATGACAGGAAGAGAGATATCTAACTTTTAGTAATGCACTGTCGCTCTGGGACAATCTGGGTCTCCTGTTATCATAACGGCATATGATGTTTTGGGACAACTTGGGTCTCCTGTGATTAGACGGGTTAATCAGTTATTTTAGCATTTGGTCATCTTTGAGGACAAAGTAATTCACAGTAAGCAATTAATTAACCCCTCCGAATTTTCAAGAATATTAGCTTTCGGTGTCTTAAACGAAATGACATTTTACGAAAACTTTTAGTTATAACCGCTTCACAATTAAAGCTCTACAAATGAAACATTTCTGAACGTAGCCGAATAGTAAAAACTGTTTTAGAAAGGTTACAAAATAGGCTTTCAAATTATTATATTACAAATAAATATTAGCATTTGTAAATATTAAAATTTAGACCGCAAACATTAAAAATAGGTAAAAATGACTCACGTGATGTTTTTATGTGAAAACGGTACTAAAATCACAGATTATGCAAACAACAATACTTATTCTATTGTATATATGTGTAATAAACACTTTTGTCACATCACTTTTTTATCATTTCATATAAAAATATTTAATAAAAATTTAAAATGTGGAGCGCGGTGGAGCTGCCGGTAGCAAATTTGCGCGGGTAAATATTTTTGTCAACTACACGATTGACAGCTGATTACTGTTATGTATTTCCATAGACAACTTGATAGAAATGTGCAGCTTGATCTACTATCGACTTTTGACTTTTTGTTTTAGGGATGTAACTAAAACAATAACGAGTTATAGCGATTTCTATGGAAACACACGCGCTGACGTATAAACACGCTTATTGTACTTGACTGCTGTCCTATTTTTAACGCTTATATCTGCTTATGTTGCGGAGGGGTTAATACAATGCAAAATAAATTTACAACACTGGCGAGGAAAGACTGACTTCACAATAAATTGTTTTATTATTATTTCGCAAAGTTCTTCTACGTCTGGCAGAGTTTCAATGATGAGTATCACGCAAGATTGAGTGTTCTAACCAGTGTCAGGTTGAGGAATGATAATTTCACTACAAAAATACGTCTAAATATGTAAAATGAAAACCTCAAAATATAAATGCAAATTAAGAAACTGAATTACCTACTTAAATAAGGTTTTGTTAAAATCAACTTTAATAGGTTTGCCAAACAAAGGTTTATTTTGTACATGACAAAAAACAAAAAAATACTGATTAATAATAACATTATAAACAATCTCTAAATTGCACTTGAAAAACCGGTTTGTTATGTTGTGTTTGAACTGATAGCATTAATATTCCACTTGTCACATATATTGCACAAGAATAACATGTTCCTACAACACCAATCACATTAAATATAAGAAAATTTATTATTTAAGCGTTAATACGGAAAACTTTTTATCCAAACAGTTAGATTTAGCTTTATTATTACGAAAAGTGAGTATTTATGTCGGGGGAGAGCAAAAAATATGCATTTAACATTCTAATTTTGTTAAAATTAATTGACTCACGCGGTAACGCCATGTTTATTCATCGTTTTTATTTTAACATTTCATCAATGCTGCCAATCATAGAAAAAATATTTTTGCGTAAAAAAAAGTGAATGCATCATTGACAAGTTTGTACCAGTATTTATAACAGTAGAACATAGAAAGAAATGTATTAAAATAATTACACAAACCCGCTAGACAAACCCTGAGTAGCCAAACAAACCATTCAAAACCTGGGATGTTTTTTAAAAGTATGATGAAAAGCGAGTTTATTTTAGAGAATTTATTTTATAAGATTGGTACTTCCGACAAATGTCATATTTGATTGTCTATTAGTTAAAAAAAGGAACATTCCGTATTATCCGTGCATAAAACTTTGACAACACGAACGTTCCGTATTATCCGTGAGGTGGACTAACTGCATATTTACCGAAAATTTAACAGAGCGCCGTGTTTGGTTATCATTAACCGAATTTATTATTTTTACGGTAAATTTGAACATAACAAGAGAAAGGGAGAAATTAACTCATACTTGTCAATATTATTTACAATAACACAGGACATTAATATCAGATGAATAATTAGCATCCGCGCATTAATTATTATTTGATAATTCAGTTGACACTTGGTATGCTGTAAGAAAGGCGTACCATCAGAAACGTCAGATTAAGAAGTATTTTACTTCTCCCAAATTCACATCCTTAACAGAATACAGAAATAACATAGCACTCCCTGAATAATAAAATATGTTTGCACTGACAAAGAACAAAGTAGCAGTGGGTTCTTTATGAGAAACAAATGGTTGTCAACAATGCTTAAACTTTCATAAAAAAAGGTATAGCTACATTTGTACGGATCAGTGAGAAGAAAAAAGCGTGAAAATGATGTCTAATTAATAAATTGAAAGGTTCCATGTTTGCTTATAAACATGGAACCAAACAATCACGGAATGAAACAGAGGCTGAAAGAGGCGATTCAGGAGAAACATTGCAAGTTTGTGAACATGATAAGTAAATGAAATAGGGCTGATCATAACAAAACGTCATCTTACCCCCTTCCTCCTGGAGGGCCTGATTTTGACACTCCTTTCGGCGGATTTCTTGCCGGCAGACAACTTGGTGGTCCTGTGGCCTCGATCCAGACCCACGGCGACTTCATACCTTATCTTCCTCTTCTTCGGCCCATCGACCTTGTCGGCCTTGTTCTCAGATTCGGAAACCATGCTAAAAACGAAACGTCAAAATGTAAAAACATTTTAAAGTCTTAATAAAATAACAACACACAACTATTTATATCGAAATATCTGTATTTTTAATAGCACAGGAAATCAATTCATCGTCTGATACGAATCTAAAACTTATTGAGAAAAGGATTACTTGGATAAATCAAGATCGACGGAAACACACCAACCTTAGTCCGCGATAGATAACCTAAAAGGAATTTGAAGCGGCAATAATGACAGTGCTGCCACGGCAAAAAAAGAAAAATGGTGCGACGTTTGAAAAAAATCACACATTTTTTTGGTAACTACGTAGGAACTTCTAGAATTAAAAAAAACTCGTAGAATATTGTTTAGCCCTTTCATTCATTTATGCAACGAAAAATGTTAAGTGTTAAAACAGTCAAAACTATAATTTGCTATAAAATCGTGCATTTTTATATTAGGGTCAATAATGTAACATTGATTAATTAAAAATATATTACATTTGCTTCACGATCTAGTATATTTGCTTCATGTTCCGGAGTGAAAAATACTATCAGTATCGCCCTGGTGTAAAACCACCATTCAAAATTGAAACGTTGCTGGAAATGGCTTTAACCATGTTTGGTGACCAGATCTCAATGATCAGGTACTTACCCACTTTCCTTTTCCACATTTCCTTACCCTCTCCACTACCTTCAGTCTCACAACATACCCCAATCGGGGATGACATAGTCTCACTGCGTCCTACGAGAGTATTCACAAAAAAATAATAGTGCATGGGTCATTCACTATTATTTACTGATGAACATATTAAATATTAAGGTTCGTCCGTTGATATAAATCTAAATTGGAAATCACAAAATAACATAATCATTGGAAATTAAGATAACTCAAAACTCACATACATATTTTATAGACAGGGAAGTACTCAATATTAACAAATTATCTATTTTTCCCATAACTCAAAAGTAGATGATTAGTTGTACGTACTAATAAAATCTATAAAGAAATTGAAATATTTAATATTTGTAAGTGATCTACACTGCATGCTGCAAACGCAAACTATGACATAGTGACAATGTGACATCATGTGTGACATTAAATAGTTGTGTTTTACGAAGTGGTTTGTTTTCATTTTATTATTTATTTATTTTTATTTAAGTTTTTATTCCAGCAGGGCATTTACTTACGAGTATGTAATATGTGTTTGGAAACAAAAATAATTTCGAAAAAATTGATAATAGATAGGAAAATAATGTATTTTACACCCCACAAACCAAAACTAAATTAATGAAAGCATAGAGCTATTTTATTGATTGTCTTAGATAGTCTTCTACCAAAACAAATTTAAATTACAAATAAAATGTCACATTATAAAATAATTGAAATTACAGCTGAATCTTCGACCAATGGGCTGAATGATTCAGTTTTGGATAAATTTTCGGGATTAGTGTCCATGGTTATTACGAATAATTTTAGAAAAAAACTTTAGATTCGCCTTAATCACTGTAAAAGGAAACTTTTTGCATCACGGTCGGCGGAAAATAATGCATTTTAATTTTCAATTGCGTAAAACAAAATTTCATTCGCGAACCGATACTGCGACAACCCGGCGGCTATTTTGTCACTGTTATGTTGGTATCCCTGATACAAACAAGAGCTAGATACGATTGTAGCTGACTTCTTTTTTTCTAAAAGTTTTCTATTTTCCGAAGTTTTTTTCTAAAAATTATTCGTAATAAGTAATAACCATGGACACTAATCCCGAAAAATTACCAAAAAAAATAAATTCTTGCTTGTTACTAGGTATATTGAAAAAATAATAATTAAATGAAACGTTCGTTTCACTGTAATTACTTATCTACATACGTACCTACATTCCATAAAATAACCGAAAAAAATATTTATTTTTAACTTTATGAGTAAAACATCAAATTGTAATATTTTAAAATGAAGACCATATTAGTAAAACTCAACCGAAAATTTGGAGACAGAACGTCGCCTCAGTTCTTATTTGTCCAACAGACTATTTTAGTTTTTGTTCAATCTCAACTGTAAAATTAAAAAAGCAACATAAAAGTTAATCACTTTACTAAGAATTATTTACACTAATGAGACCTTTACCTTTACGGAAATAGCTTTATCAAACACCTATCTTAATGTTTTATTGAAATAGTGAAAGAAAACCTTCTCCTGTAAAATTTTCTAATAGTCTGTTGGACAAATACCATAAATATACCAAACCATCCACACAAATACAAACTAAGGCGATGAGAAAAAGATATTGATATAGACATGGCAACAGCTCTACCAACTGAGCTAAGGTGTCTATATCCAATTCGGTCACTTTTAACTGTCTCATTCATCGACTAAGAACTACCAACATTATCTTCATTTTCTTAACGCACATATTATTGATGTCCCTGTGTTATGGCGGGTGGAGTTAACAGATTGGAATATTTATAATGTGGTTGATAAATTATAAATCATGGTTTATATTTATTTATAAGTACATGTTACATACATAATAAATTTACTTCAGGAGATACATTAGGTCACCATACTAGGCAGCTGCCTGTATCATGGTGACCAACGGAGGATAGTTGTTTGAAATTGGAGTCTAGTACTCGTAAGTGTAAACATATCTAAGTAAAATAATAAAAAATTATAAATTAATATCATTCATTTCTTATGATTTTTTTTTTCTTTTTTTGGTATGCAGTATTATATGTACTTACTTTTACATTACTGTGTTATGCCGAGCGAAGTTTATAGATTGGAATATTTTTTATGGTTTAAATTATAAGTTATTAAATTAAATTACAAATATTATACATCATGGTGTATATTTACATTATTTTTCCTTCCCTCGGGGCCCATGTCATCTTTGGGGATGCTGTTTGGAGGGTCTTTTTGTGGAAAGGAAGGAGTGAACCTGGTACTCTTGAAGAGACCGATGTTGCAGGAGGGAGGAAACAGGCTGGCAAATGGTTCCGCAGCCGAACTGTTGAAACCAGGACGAGTCATAGGAACGATATGTTCTAGTGTGAAAATTGTCAACCGCGTTCTAATTTTGGTGCACGTTTGGCATGTTTCCTGACTATGCATCGGTGCCGAAGGAATTAATGACTAGTTCCTTGGAGCATCTTCCATTGATATACCGGTAGAACAAGGACAGAATTCCTACCGCCTGTGCTGTGAGTTTGCAATATGTTTGTTAAGACAGGAGAATCTATCAAATGGACCGCTCGCTTCCGCACAGAGTCGAGACCGAGGCTCCGGTCTAGAAGTGGCTGACAAATTCAGCCATGGGGCGCACCTGCGATTTGTACAGGTTTGTGCTGTTCAAGTATCTGCAGGCCCTGTACAGTATGCCCAGCTTCTGAGAGACTCACTTAACTCTGGCTTCAATGGAGCCCCCGTATCTGAGCTGGTCACTTAGAGTTACAAACATATCAATGGAAGGCCTGTTGAGAAGATTGATTCCTTTGAAGGAGACTAGGTTATGTTTATATACTACCAAATTCAGTAAATAAATAATAAAAGTACAAAAATAATGGGAAAAAATAAAGGAAAAAAACCATTTTCTAATAAAAACAAAGGCATTGTTTTTTTTTTTAATTCAAAACAGATCTTAACTAAGGTATACATAAATAAAACAAGAATAACAAGTCATATTATTTATTAACAAAGTACCTAATAAGAATTACATTTCAGCAAATAAAAGCATTGCTCCACGGATGGTCGAAAAAAGGAAGATCGTTGCAAATGTTCAATCGCATAAGATACAATAGATGACTTCACAATGTTACAACTGTTAGAAAATTTCCAAGGTAATGTACCTACACACAAATTACACATTCATACTGCATTATGATTTTATTGGGGTGTTGTAAAAGAAAATGTGAATAATGAATTAAATAAAATTGTGGCCACGTAGATGTAAGAGTTCAGTTCCTAAGTTTTAATCCTATTTATAAATTAACATCAAAGTTCTGGTACTTTCTATATATATTCCACCACTTTCCGATAAATCCAATGTCCACCGTCCGCTGAAGGACAGAGAAGTAGCTCGGCTGGGTGTATTCACAATTAGTTTTAAATGCATCGCAAGCATCGTCGTAGTCATCCACCCACAGAAGTGAAGCTACTCCCAGATTAGCAACACGTAACACATTGTGGTTGTAACATGAATTTAAGTACTTAAAATGCTGTACTGTCCGCGGATTCTGACATTCTTCGCTTACTTGAAGCAGCTCATTGGAGTAACGTAGTAGGTCTTCCTTGAAGTCTGATTCATCAGGGTTATGTTTGGCTAGCTGCCACGCAACAGCTATTCCTGACGTTATATATAGGGCCTTTCTGGGTTTTTCTTGCATTTCCACGACGAGATCAGTCACCATTCCTCGATAGTCGGCGTAAAGGCTTTTCCAATAGGTAGCCCATTTTTCCACGAAAGTTCCTTTGTACTTCTCAGGAAGAACCAATTTCTGTTGAAATTGTGGGATTTTGAATTTTGCTACGAATCTTGACATTTTAATAGAATATAAACAAATTGAACATTCTTTCACTAAAGATTATTACAACATAGCCAATATTAGCCAATAACATAACCAAAAACATAAATGTCAGAATAATTGCCATATAGAAACTTTATTTTTACCTAAAAGTGGTGTAGTTTTTAGAATAGTAGGGTTTATTTATTGTTCAGGATTTTGACTGATGGCAATAATAAAACGTGCGTGCTTTTGACATTTCCGTCTATTGTGAAATTTTGATTTGACGTTTGTATTTAACCACACTTGACGTTTGAATTGTTTTGTTGAAAACGACAGTTTATCATTGAGGTATTGATTAAAGGTAAATATAAAACATTTATTTGTTCATCACTTGTGATGAAGAATTATTTTTTTTGAAAAATCCTCCTGTTTTTTTAATATTTTTCTTTTTTATACGATTTATTTTCCTTTGGCGCGAGTGAAAGTGCAATAATTATTCCTAAATCGATTTTTATGTCTAAGACTTGACGTGTGGATGTATTTTTGTGAAAACATAATTTTATTTATTTATTATTTCAAGAAACGTGAAGTACAGAAGTTAGGCATTTTTCCAAAACCATATTAGTTTCTTATTGGACTTAAGGCGCTTTACATTGATGGATTATATTATATATATAATTATCAAATGGGTAAATATCGGTTCGGACTGGCCACGCTTATTACGAATAATTTTTAGAAAAAAACTTTAGATTCGTCTTAATTACTATAAAAGGAAACTTTTTGGCTTTGGGGCGGTGGAAAATAATGCATTTTAATTTTCAATTGCATAAAACCAAAATTCACTTCGCGAATCGACACAGCGAAAATCCGCGGCCGTACCTGTCACTGTTATGTTGGTATCCTTGATAAATGAACAAGAGCTAATACGACTGCAGCGGGCTTGTTTGTGTAACATGGTTTGTGATACAAAAGAAAGTGCCCCTTTATAACGCCTACTCGCGTCAAGGCAAGAAAAACATCCCAGTTATCAAATAGTTTAGCGGCTACGCTAGGTTTGTGTAACATGGTTTGTGATTCTGGCGTACAATCTCACAAGACGAAAGCTAATTTTAATTTTACGTATCAAGGATACCAACATAACAGGCGAATCTAAAGTTTTTTTCTAAAAATTATTCGTAATAAGCGTGGCCAGTCCGAACCGATAATTACCATATATATATACATATAAAAGCTTCTCCTTTTTATGGCCAATTATATGTCCGATTCGGCCTCCAACGCTCTAATGCTGACCGACCGGAAACTGCTAAATCCAGTCTACACGCAATGCAATCCAATTATCACTAGTGCTAGTGGAACATGCTTCGCCGAGATTTATTTCTTCAACTATTTTTACATATTACAGTTTATTTGAGTTCTCGCAACTACCATATTAGGTGCATGCCCATGTCATGATGGTTGTATATATAGTATAAATATAATGTAATAATCCTACTAATATTATAAAGGCGAAAGTTTGTATGGATGTATGGATGTCTGGATGTATGTTTGTTACTCTTTCACGCAATAACTACTGAATGGATTTACAAAATTCTTTCACTAATAGAAAGCTACATTATTTGCGAGTACTATCGGCTATATATATTGGTAAGCTCTGGCGTTATGAATAATCTCTGGTGTTTTGAAATTATTTATCATACGTTTTCTGTCCGTAACAAAATCGATTTATTGCATACGTCAGAAAAAAAGCAAACCAATTGTCGCCTTGGAAACGATGTTTTTTTTTTTAACTAGGCAATTCACCCTAAAAAGAGTGCTTTGTTGGCGTCGTACTTAATAACTATCTCTAAAAATGAATCACCGAAATGTATGTATGCGCATAAACCCGAACGACTGCACCAAATTGGATAATTAATTTTTTTTATGTATGTTATTTTGTATACAACTACCGTTGAGTTCTGGCATTATGAAATTTGTATAAAAAATTATAATAGGTGACACGTGAGCAGTTTGAAAACTGAATGTATCGGGAATGCATCAATAGAGGGGGAGGGGTTGATGGGGGAGTGGAGTGGAGAGAAGGAAGGTGGAGGAGGCGGAGTGGGGTGGGAGAGGGGTGAGGAAGGAAGGGGTAGGGGAGGAGGAAGGTGGGGGGAGGTGGAGTGGGGAGGGGTATGGGGTGGGGGAGGGGTGGGTGGAGAAGGAGGGGGAGGGACAGGGGGGTTGATGGATGAGTGGAGTGGGGAGATGGAAGGTTAAGGGGGGAGGAGGAGTGGGTGGAGGGGGAGGGGGAGGGGGGTTGATGGTGGGAGTGGAGTGGGGAGAGGGAAGGTAGAGGAGGCGGAGTGAGAATCCCCTAATGCCATGTGAGCGAAGCCGCGGGAAAAAGCTAGCATATTAATAAAGGAGAAACAACAAATACAAATTATTGAGCAACAAAACAGCTCAAACTCAATTATTGTAGGAGATTTTAATAGAGATCCGCGGTCTCTTTTTGAAACATCAGTAGCATTCGGCAGACAGCATTTCCACCTGATGTTTTTTTAACGAGCACAAAAATGTGATATTGTGATCGGTGGTAATGTTACAGTAATGTCAACCGTGTAAGTACAATATTTGTTATTTTCATTTTAAAAATTTATTTTTCAGTGACTTCTTCATCACCATGCGTATAGTCGGTCCGTCGAAGCTCGGCGAGCTCCAGAAGGTAGTAGAGAATGTGCGCAACATCTGCATCTTGGCGCACGTGGACCATGGAAAGACGACCCTGGCCGACTCCATGGTGGCCAGCAACGGCATCATCTCGGCCAAGTCGGTGGGCAGCCTGCGCTATCTCGATAGCCGGCCCGACGAGCAGAAGCGAGGGATCACCATGAAGAGCAGCAGCATTTCTCTGCTTCACCTCGCCTCTGAGAAGGAATATTTGATCAATTTGATTGATTCTCCCGGTCATGTTGATTTTTCCAGTGAAGTTTCAACGGCAGTTCGTCTTTGTGACGGCGCTATCATTGTGGTAAAAATTAAATTAATTTTATAGTATTAATTAATAATAATTCCCGCACATCCCATAGTAAATGCATTCATATACATACAAGAACATTTTTTTGGAGTTGTTGATCCTTTCCCCAATCCTGCCACCCTTATGATTCTTCTGTTAGATTTATTTATATTGAAAAAAATCAATATCAAATTTAGACAAAAAACTGTTTTACAAAATTAAAAAAAATAAATTACTTCTTCAAAATTTTAAAATTTTTTAATATTTTAGGGGTGTGAAAAATTAAACAGCGCAGCACTTTAAACTAATCATAATGAACTAACTCGCCCACTGTCTCTTCTAAATATGATCACCTCTACTCTTCGATAAGTTGCTCGGCTGAGTAACAAAGGGAGTGACTCATCCGAGCACTCGGCAGATGTAATTCGGCCTCAAGAATCCAATCGAGCTTTAAATTGGTTTATATCGGTAGCATCAATTACATGTTGCCTAGCAACTGTTCAATCTGACCTTGGTGTCTCTCTTGATAGCAAGTTTTCTATTCGGGAACATATAAATGTGATTGTTAATAAATCTCTCCAACTACTTGGTTTCATCACTAGAATCACTTCTGACTTCAAAAACATAAATATCCTAAGAACTCTTTACTGCTCCTTGGTTCGCCCTCATCTTGAATATGCTTGTGTTATATGGTCTTCTTTTTTATGCTCTCCATATTCGTCATATTGAGTCCGTTCAACATCGGTTCCTAAAAGGGATTGCTAGGAGGCTAGGATTAGAGCGAAGCAATTATGAAGCAATTACTCATATGCTGAAATTGAACACACTCTAAACCTTTCTCCTTTAGAAGACCGTTGGAAAAAATCTTGTCTCATTTGTTTCTTCAAAATTATTAACTGTTTAATCGATTCACCTACATTACTACAACTCATCACATTCAATATACCTTCTCGTAGACTCAGAAATAAATTTGCTTGCTTTTCTGCTTTTCCTCAATCAGCACTCGACTAATTATGGTTATAACTCACCACTGTCCAGAATGTGTAGAATGGTCAACTCACGTCAAGACCTTGATTTTTTGATATTAGCTTAAATGATTTCTGTCGCTCTTTAAACAATTGAAGATATTTTATATTTATCCTAATTTTTGCAGTCTTGACGTGACTTGACACTTCTATTTTCTTCTATTTTCTCTGTTTGTCTTTGCTGTCATGTACCATCCTCATCCTTACAATGTTCATTTCTAAATTTCGTGATACTATGTTGTATATTGGACGTAAGTTTGTTAATAAATAAATAAATGTTGTGAAAGTTTGTTCTGTGCTTCCACTACTCTATTTGCAACAAAGTGTTTCCTAGGATTGGATGCAAAAAGTGTTTTATTTATTTTTTGAGTGTCCACGGAGATACATATTTTTGTTGGTGGTGAAGATTTCTTCGATGCCAGAGCAATTGTAATGTCCAGACAAAGTAATCGAGTCATCCCTTTCTATTCTTTCTTTTAATGTTGTTAATCTTAGTTCCTTGAGTCTATCTTCATATAGCCGGCCTTTCGCAGCTCTTGGTATTTTTGTTTATCGTCTCTGTACTCTCTCTATTAGACCTATATCCTATACAAAATATGGGCTCCATATTTGGAAAGCATACTCCAGGAGAGATCGCACATATGTTTTGTATATTTTTAACACCATGTCCGGTCTTAGGTTAAAGTTTTATTTATGATTATTAATTTTTCTCCTTCATAAGCAGGCTTCCCCGAAATACCTCCAATTTTTAGCAGATCTCACCCGTCTGAAACTGAAAGTTCTTTTTAGGTCTTCAGTCCATTTCACCAAGGATGCCTTCCAATATTGAAATTACACCGACAACCATTAGCCACGTTACATGCCCATTATGGTTTCACTCAAGTGTGAAGTTTATGACTAACATCAGCTACCTTTGTCTTGTTTCTAATTTACTCATTGGTCTTTCTATCTAGCAAGACAATACATGTCTTGTAATGAAATGGACATTTTTATGTATTATTTCTGAGATGTGATTTATTTTTTTGTAGGTCGATGCAGTGGAAGGTGTCTGCCCACAAACCAGAGTTTCTCTGAAGCAAGCATTTGTAGAAAACATTCGACCCGTGTTAGTTCTAAATAAGATGGATCGTCTCATATTGGAGTTGCAACTGTCCCCCCTCGATGCTTATGTCCATTTGACGCAAATTCTGGAGCAGGTTAATGCTGTGTTGGGAGAACTGTTCACGTCCGACGTCTTTGAAAAAGAAGACAACACTGACCTGGTAAGATTTCAATTAATTTTAGTTCTTGAACTCATTATTATTGACATCCGCATTGCAAAGGAGTTGTAGCTTTTCTACAGGCTGGTTATATCAGTTTCCATTCCCAGTATAAAATACACTAACCCTTCATTCAGGAAAGTACATCTAATACATTTATAAAACAAATAATTTATATAACTTTCACTAGCACAGTTATATTATTCAATCTTCCGAGAAATGTGCGAAAAAAATATAATGCTTGGAATTGATTGTGAAAATAAATTCCTAGAGTGTCCGTGTCCATGCACCTGGCCATTTTCAAGCAATAAATCCAATCCCCATTGAGAGCCCGAGGTCTAATAACAAGATAATTCTAATTTCAAAAATATAATATAAAATGTAAATTTACGAGAATGATTTTCTTTATTTTTTTGTATGAATATTAAAACCCAAAACAAGAAAAGCTGAAAATTTTATTTTGGGCTGCAAAAATCTTTAACTGGGTTGGGCATGCCTGCACTAGTCTATCTATGATTGATTAATAATTTTTTATGTTGTATATAATTATTTCTGTTTCCCTTTGTGCAGAAAAAGTCTGAAAGTAACGATTCGGAGACCCCGTACAACTGGACTTCTGCTCTGGAAGACGCTGATGATTCGAGTTTATACTTCACTCCGGAGTCGGGGAATGTGGTGTTTGCAAGTGCCATCGATGGCTGGGGGTTCGGAGTGGCTAAATTTGCCAAATTATTTTCTGAGAAGTTGGGTAAGGGATTATTCACATTCTGTTTTTCTTCCTCTTTTGGTGGCATGTGTGACTGTGGTCAAAGCACTAGAAATATTTACATTTTGTTTTAAAATGGTCAACATCAACTAATGCTTAGCTTATTCGAAAGTAATTCGGTAGACTTAGAACCAGTTCTTCGCTGTCCGCCAACAATCGTAATGTTGTTCAGTTCACATAAGTACGTGTACGAAATAACTTTTGCGGTTACTGTTATTATAACACGTAATAGGCCACTTGCATGAATTTCATAACGACTTGGAAAAAATCATGTGGATAGATTTTTTTTATTAAGATTACGAAAATGTTATTAAAAATTTTTAGAAATGTACAGTTTTTTTTATTTTTAAACAAATAAACCCATTATTTGGGCTCGTGACGTCACTACATGAAAATGACCCGTCCGAAAATGTTTCTATTAATTTTATGAAATTCCACACTGATTTTTTTTTTTTTATGTGACATCACTTTGATTTCGGACGAATTTTTGAATTTAACATTTAACGTTCACTAGATTTTTTTTTTTTCTCTGCGAACTTATCATTTGGTTTGACTTTTTGACAGATGTTATGAAGAGAACCCTGTTCCTTTTTCTCTGTCTGTACGTGTTTTAGAGATATAATGATAATGGTGCGGATTTTAACAAAATTCGGATTTTATAATATTTTTTTTTTTATACGCACCAGATTTAAATGTCCGGGTTTAATTTTCCCCACAGGAAAAACTAAACCCTTTCACACACTTCCCAAATGATCATCTGGTCAATCCACGTTATGCAATTGCACTATATGTATTATAATATATTCTAATTATTATTATTATTTACAAGTACAAGTATATTACATTGGATTTAGTAATATAGACGTTGAACATTATAATGATTTATGATCAATAAGATGGATCAAGGAAAAAAATAATTATGAGATTTAATATTTTTGGTATGCCTCGTTATTCTCCTGTGCCATTGGTGTGGAAAACATTCTTTTTTTTAAAAATGATTTTCGGCTATGTAATTATCGTTTTTTCGCACCCATAAAATTATGTCCCATCTTTCCGGTTTATAAAAAATGGTCTGATTTTTCAGATTGAAATTTTCCAAAAATCGCCAGGGTTTCAAAAATACGATTAAAAAAAAGATACAGAATGTCTTAGGATATTTGCCTAAACTGGAATATTAAAAAAAAAAAATGTGATGCAAGCGGCCTATTGTTAGTTCATTATTTTTTTGTTCTTATCTATTTTTGATTACTTTATTTTTTCGTAACTACCTATGAATAGTGAGTTCATAATTATTTTTCTGTAATAATATATTTTTTTAAATATGTTTTTGTCTTGGTCCAATTTAAAGAAAAAAATATTGAAGTCAAAAAATACAAAATTGTCCTAAGTACACCACTTGCGCCAGTACAGTTTATTCAAAAATTAAAAAAAAAAACACATTCGTGAGAACATGAATAAATGTAATTCGAGTATAAATAATTTTATACTCAAATTACATATGTATAAAAAATAACATTTAGCTAAAAATATTTTTTTTACCGTCCTACATTAAATTTTGTTTATTTGGGACAGCTGCTTATTTGGGACAAAATGAAAATGAATATCACAATAAAGCAGAATTAACTTTATTTGTTTTGAATATTTTTAGGTGTAAAAGAAGAATTGCTTCAGAAAGTTATTTGGGGAGATTTCTACTTGGATACCAAGACCAAAAGGTTTATGAAAGGAGCCCAAGAGAAGGCCAAGAAACCCGTGTTTGTGCAGCTGGTCCTAGAGAACATCTGGTCCCTGTACGATACCATATTCGTGAGGAAAGAAAGAGACAAGGTTGAAGCCATCACCAAGAAGATAGGAATCAATCTAACTGCCAGGGATTTGAAACATCGCGACTCTAAAATACAATTGCAAGCTGTGATGTCCCAGTGGCTTCCGTTGTCCGATGCTGTCTTGGACATGGTTTGCCTCAAACTTCCATCACCTAAAGAAATCACCGAAGAAAAGGTGGAAAAACTGATGTGTTTACAAAACAGGCGTTTTGATTCATTGCTTCCAGAAACACAGGCATTAAAGAAAGACTTTTTGGCTTGTGACAGTTCGGAATCCCGACCAGTTATTGTTTACATATCTAAAATGTTTCCTGTTGATCGTAAATGTCTGCCTGCGAACAAAGCTAAGCCTTTGACAGCTGACGAAATAGCACATCGTAGGGAAATAGCCCGTCAGAGACACATTGAGCGTCAGAACCAAGTCAATGCTCCGGACTATGTCTCTCTTGATGATTCTTCAGTAGTACTACCTGAAGCCAAGAAGGAAGAGGAGATTGTTGAATTAGATGATGATGTCTTTGTTGGATTTGCGAGAATATTTAGTGGCACCCTCAAGAAAGGTTGTGAACTGTATGTACTGGGACCAAAGCACGATCCTAACAAGTTTGTAGGTGATTTGAAGAACTTGGAAATTGACTCAACTCTAACTCTGAAGGATTTAAAGAGTAATCAACACATCACAAGAGTCCAGTAAGTTTTACATTGTGATTAATAATGCTTGTTTATGGAAAAACAGTTATGATTTTTTTTTAAATGTTTTTCATTTTCCCTGTAGATTCAAACTTTTATTATTTTTATTTTATTTTAGGGTTAATCATCTCTATTTACTTATGGGCCGTGAACTAGAAGAATTGGAAGAGGTTCCAGCTGGAAATATCTTAGGTAAGTTAAATATACCTTCCGGTGTACCCCAAGGATCTCACCTGGGACCGTTACTATTTACAATTTTCATCAACGACATTATAAAATGCTTTAATTATGCAAATGTTGTACTCTTTGCTGATGATATGAAAATATATCTTCCGATTAACTCTATCATCGACTGCATTAAATAACAAGAAGATCTATATAGATTTAATAACTACTGTATAATTAATCATCTCAAAATGAACACTTCTAAATGTTATGTGATTACCTTCACTAGAAATAAAATAAAATTTGACCATAACTACCTTATAGCCAGCCAATCACTTAAAAGGGTTACTCAAATTCGTGATCTAGGTGTTCTACTTGATAGTAAACTTACATTCGAGGCGCATATTAACATGATTGTGAAGAAAGCCCTTAGAATGTTAGGATTCTTATTCCGTATTAGAAAAGAATTCAAGAACATTCAAACACTTAAAATATTGTATTTTTCATAAGTCATCTTGAATTTGCTTCTCAGATATGGAATCCTCAATATAATATTTATATAAAACGCATTGATGCCATCCAAAGAAAATTTATCCATCATTTAAATTTCAACTTTAATATTGGTTATCATGACATAAACAGCTCGCTGGACCTTTATGGACTTAAATCATTAAAAATTAGAAGAGACTCCGCAGATGTAATATATCTTTTCAAAAATTATCAATGGTTTTATTTAGTGTCCGACCGAACTTTCGGTTTCGGTTTCGGCCTAGTTTCGGCCAAAAAACGAGTTTCGGCTTAGTTTCGGTTTCAGCCGCCATCTGGTCGAAACTACGGCCGAAACCGAGAATGAATTTCGGAGGTTTCGTTCTGCGATTGGACATGTTCGGTGAAGTTTGGTTTATTTGTTGTGAAATTGGAGGTGTTTGTACTAACATTATTTCGAATTAGGTAAGTTTTATTTCGCTATTGAAAGAGACTACGCAGAGGCAGAGGTATTGGTTATCCAATAAAGTTTCCCGGGGCGGCGGTACCCATTCCCGCCTCCCAAATTATTTTGTTCTTTAGATGAAAGAGTATTTTTTGTTTAGTGTACCTAAACAAATTGAGTTTAAAAAAAGTAATTTTGTTTTCTACCTTTTATATTATGTTATTTGTGAATAATGTTCAAATAGGTAATACTGACTGTTTCTTTTTTTAATATTATTTACGAAGCGATTTACGATTACGATTTCAAAAAGCATAAATAATTGATTTGAAGTAAGGATTGATAATTTTGTAATGTTTATTTGTAGTTAATATCAGAGACTGAATGATTAATATATGATTTTAAAATAAAGGCTTGAGGGAGCGGGCCGTATCGGCAGAGACGGGGCGTGAAATAAAAGGCGTCAAGTCGATGTCATGAGTCAGTCTTTATTGTTGCGCTACGTAGCGAGGTCGAAGTGGAGCGGAGTGACAGTGATGCCGATAGTGTTGCTGCTGCGTGATGATGTGTGAAGAAGGTCAGGAGACTACGGCGGTGAAGATCACTGGTCTTCAGGGAGCCGGCGTGTTGCTCTACACCATGGCGGTGTAGAAGTGACCTTGGTCCAGGCGGTCGACCGTCGTCGTGTTGACGAGGTATGGCGGCTGTATGTCCAGTGGGTCGGAGCACACACGTGACGCAGGAAGGAACCTTGAGAGGCAATGAGGATGATGGTTGCTGGCTCGTTGCCGGTTGTGGTGCTGGCTCGTTGCCGGTTGCTGGTTGCTGGCTTGTTGCCGGTTGTGGTGCTGGCTCTTTGCCGGTTGTGGTGCTGGCTCGTTGCCAGTTGTGGTTGTTGGTTGTGGTTGCTGGCTTGTTGCCGGTTGCTGGTTGCTTGACATTATGTCGAGATGGTAGTTGGAGATGGAGGCCTCGAAGGTGGTACTGGTGTCACACTAGACATGTGAAAATCACTTGTTGCTGACTGCGCGGGCTGTTGCCCCGCGCAGGCACATTCTTAGTCGCGGCACTGCTCGGACTGTGTTGCTACTCGACGGATGAATGAGACTGAATTGGTACTCAGCGAGCGAGCGCTTGCTTATATACTCGCGGCGAGTAATTACTCTCACGGTAGGCAAGGCTGGGTGAATTCACGCAAAGCTGAGAAATCGCTCGAACCTTCTGTGTGCATTTGTACGGTACAGCCATACGTTCCAGGCCTTTCGCATAAGTGGCGGAATTATTATTTATCGGTGGCAGCAGCAGTAGGTAGGTATGTACTCAGATAAGTAGCTTGCCCGTAGTTGTTGCCAACGGGACTTTGACTTTCCCGTTGGCGTCATGTATCTTTTCTCAGAAGATTTTTCAATGTGGATGAGTGTTTCAGGCTGATAATTATTGCTTATAATAATTGTTACCCTTTGTGCTATGCATAAAAATCTTGTCTTAAACGTTAGTTTAAAAATTAAAAAATAATAACTGATTAATTAAGATTGACTATTTTTTTCCACGAAGACATGACCTTATATGGAAGTTTCGGTTTCGGTTTCGGCCGTAAAAACTAGTTTCGGTCGGACACTAGTTTTATTGATTGTTCGCCCCTTTTGGATGAGATTAATTTTAGAGTCCCAGGCGTTAGAACCAGAGAAAAATCACTTTTTCATCTTCAAAAATGTTCTACTAATCTCAGACAAAATACTTTTATATTCAGAGCATGCAATGTATTTGATAAGAATTTTAATAATATAGACATATTCTTGTGTAATTCAAGTACATTAAAAAAGTATGCCATAGCTAACATTAAATAATAATAATATATATATATTTTTTTTTACATTAACTCCACACAGGAGGCCTTGAGGAAAATAATTTCCCTCAGGCCCTATGTCATCTGGGATGCTGTGTGGAGGGTCTTTTTGAGGAGAGGAAGGAATGAACATTGGTCTTGAAGAGACCCATGTTGTAGGAAAGAGGAAACACAAGGGCCGGCAAATCATTCCACAGCCGAGCTGTTGAACACAAGAAAGAGTCGAAGAAACGACCTGTTCTCATCTGACAAATGTCAACTGTGTACAAATGTTGGGTACGCGTTTGGCGTGTTTCCCGACTATGCACCGGTGCCGAAGGGATCAATGATGCTAGTTCCTCGGAGCATCTTCCATTGTAATACCGGTAGAACAAGGATAGCATTCCCACCCGACGCCTGTGCTCTAAAGATTGCAATCCGTCTGTTAAGATGGGAGAATCTATCAAACGGGCCGCCCGTTTCTGCACAGAGTCGAGGGTATTTTTCAGGTATTTTGGAGCTCCAGACCAGAGGTGGCTGCCAAATTCAACCGTGGGGCGCATTTGTGATTTGTACAGGGTTAGCGGTTGTGTACTATTAAAGTATCTGTGGGCCCTGTACAATAAGCCCAGTTTTTGGGAGGCTAACTTTACTCTGGCTTCGATGGAGCCCCCATACCTGAGCTGGTCACTTAGGGTTACACCAAGCATATCAATGGAGGGCCTGTTCGGAAGATTGCTTCCGTTGAAAGAGACTAGATTTTCATTTCGATCTCTTTTAGACGTAATCAGACAATATTGGGTCTTTGAAACATTAAATTCAACGAGATTATTTTTACCCCATTATATTTATTATTTGACCGTGTTGCAAGTTATTATGTTATTTCTGTGAATCCTTTCCATTTACATGCTTGTCATTTGACTTACTATTGTGTTCACTCCGAGTTGTAGGTATGTATGTCCATATTATTATTATTGCTGTTGTAATAAATTTCTGATTCTGACTACTTTATGTTTTGAAATTTAGAAAGCAGATTATTAGTTTATATTATAGTTTATATTTTGTTTTTATATCTTTCTTTTTTAAAATTTTCAAGGATATGTTTTTGTTAACTTCTTACGGGTACAGGACCCATACTTTTTTTTAAACTTTTTAATTACGTGAAAATCTGTTATTGGATATTATGTGTATTATTATAAGTGTAAAATATCTGTTGATTTTCCCCAGTAAATAAAATAAAAAGTAAGATTATAATTTCTATTTTATTTTATTTTTTTATTTTATTTAAAAAAATACATACTTATACAGATTCATAGTAAAACATTTGATTCTTAAAACTAATAACAATATATAAATTTCTTTTTAATGAAACTACCCAATTCAAAAGAGAAAACATTTCTCGTGCTTGAATTTTGGAGTGCCATTGTAAAATGCATAGGTACACAGAGTATGTTATTACAAGTACTTATATTAATAAAATATATATTCATGAAGACAAGTGGACATAATGAACTAGAAGTAAATAAGAGTTAAAATTGGAATAAGATGCAATATAAGATAATACAGGCATAGATATATTAGAAATAAAAATAATATTATTGTATTTATTCAATATGTATGTAGATTGTAAGTAGGTAGTAGGTACATATCGTTGGTTAAGAAAACATTGATATTTGAAATGGATGTGCTGACAGTATTGTCAGAGTAGGTACATATAATAAAGTTGTAACAATTTGGTGCCTGCAAATAATGCGTATGTACTTTGCTTTCAATTTGATATGGTGATGAAATATTTTTAGAGAATATGTTCTAGTTTATTTTTTTGTTGTTGTTATTATTGTGATGATGAATTTAAAACTTATAATTAGTGTCGGGTTGGTCTATTAGTGTTTTTATTTAGGATTTAAAAACTTTAAAATTTTTTTCAGACTTGATTTTATACGGGAGAGCATTGAAAAATTTTATGCCTTGATAAGCGTAATGGTGTTGGGAAGCACTCGTTTTAAATTTTGGAATTTCTAAATTGCCCCGTGATCGTGGTCGGTTGTTTATGCTTGTGAATGTTGTTGTTGATGGATTGAAATGATCTTTATGAGTTTGCAATAATGAGTTCTTTTTGAAAATGTTATTAAGACTGAGAACCCTAAAAGAGTCAAATAGCTGTGTTGTTGGAAATACAGATGGTTTTCGTAAGATGACTTTCAAAATCAACCTCTGTACCCTTTCTACAGGTAAGAGGTTAGTTTTGAAAGTCCCACCCCACCCGATTATACCATATTGTAGAATAGATTGGGCAAGAGAGAAATAGATAGTTTTGATCATATTGGATGATAAGATGTTTCTCAGTCTAATAAATATGTATATAAGTTTTCTTATTCTGGTTACTGTATTTTGGATTTGTTCTTTCCATTTTAAGTGTCTATCTACTATGACACTCAGATACTTAATACTATTTTTGCATGTTATTGGTAGGCAATTTTCATTGTTGCATTCCTTTTTATTTTCACACTGTGATGAATGGATTTTAATAGTTATATTGTTTTCGACATTTTTTTCTTTCAAAGAAAAAGGAATAAAATAAGTTTTCTCCGTATTAAGTGAGAGACAATTTAGGTCAAACCATGTTTTGAGTATGTTTATATTGATATTTGCTATACTCATTGTTTCCTCCCATGATTTCCCTTTAGTGATAACTACAGTGTCGTCTGCATAAGATATGATATCTCCAACTATTAAATTAGTTTTCAACATTTTTTAATAATAAGTGCTCTTTAGAGTGTAATCTGAAATGCTCGAATCAGCCGTTGTTGGCACTGGTGTACTTGGATATCACGCCAGTCATTATTCTTATGCAATGGCCAAAGTTGTTTTACAAAAGTTTACTAATAGTAGTATATAGTTAAAATGTCTCAATGTTGCATTGTGCCTTTATGCTCCTTGAGAATGTTTGGACAAGTGATAAAGAGTTAAGAAAATAGTGATTATTGTGGATTGAAAATTGACATGGCACGACCAAGTGAATCAGATACTTGAGTCGGGCCATGTCAAGAGTCAGAATAATAGAAGAGAATGTATGAGACGTTGTATGAATGTAAACGAGGCAAGGAATGTGTGCCAAGACCGGGATGTTTGGCGGTCCGTCCTCTCTGCCTACCCCTGCGGGGAAACGGCGTGATGGTTAGTTAGTTCATAATATAAATGACAATTTTTTTTTGTTATATTTTCAATGAACATTGTTTTATCCAAAGATATTGAAATACAAAAGAGATATGCTATGAGTCGTATGACTGTCGGTGGACTACTACCTAATCGGAGTAGTTTGCATACGAAAAGAATTTGTTCATTTAGTTGATTTTTCGAAGGTGTGTAGTAGTATTGGTTAACAATATAGTTTGAATATGGAAAGAATTCGTTCATTTAATTTAACGTTCGTTTAGTTTATTCGTTCATTTAGTTTATTTGTTCATTTAGTTTATTTGTTCATTTAGTTTATTTGTTCATTTAGTTTATTTGTTCATTTAGTTTATTTGTTAATTGGTAAACAACATCGGCGACACTCGAAAACGCAGTCCCACCCAGTAAAAACTGCAGATAGCACATAACTTGTATTTCAATATCTTTATACATAATATAAATAAGCACTATTTCAAACTTGAGGTAACCTCACTTTTTAATATTTTATCTCTGCGAAAATTGTTGTCTGTATTTCTGCAGTAAGCTGCCATTCTGAAAATAGCAAAACATATTTTTCATTTTATTCTGTTAAAAGTATGCGTAGATGCATACATAAAAAAGTTGTAGGAAAAGTCTTCTTTTTTCTCTGTTACTTTGGATTTTATATTCATGCTCTTAATTCATTATTGACGAACTCCTTGACACTCCAACCACCATATTTATCAACCATTGTTTAAAAATATCTTTAAATCCTTAAAACATTCTCTATTAAACCATATCAAATAGCCGTCATATCAAGCAAATGATATCCAACCATCATTGCGCCATCTTCTTTGAGTTTTCCAGATTACCTGCCATTATTTCAATTTCGTTTGCAGGTATTGGTGGCTTGGAAGAACATGTTCTAAAAACGGCCACTCTGAGTACAACTGCGTTCTGCCCATCCTTTATCGAGATGCAGATGTTTGCTGTGCCCATCGTGAGGGTCGCAGTGGAAACTAACAATCATTCTGATATGCCCAAGCTTATTAAAGGTACATAACACATTTATGTTTTACTAAGCTTCACTACTGCCAAAGTGGTAATACATGTAGTTTTATTGACTAGTAGTTACTATCCCAGTTTCTCCTGTGTTATTTTTCTTCAATATTTTTATAGTGGAATAATTATGTAAAACCTCAATAATTTGTAATATTTAATCATTGAAGATAATAATATTAACAACATCCTACTCTCAAGGCATGGAACTGGCAGAGGAAGGATGAAAGTAAACTGAATGCAGTTGAAATGAGATCCCTGAGACGTATGTGTGGTAAAACAATGTATGATCGTGTGAGAAATGTGGATATCCGCAAAGAATGTAAGGCTGATGTAAGCATAATGAGTAAGATTAAGAAAGGGACCCTCAGATGGTTTGGGCATGTAGAGCGAATGAACGAAGGAAGTAGTGTAAGAAGAATATACGACGCGAATGTGAATGGTAGAAGAAGTCGGGGACGCCCGAGGAAGACATGGCACGATCAAGTGAATCAGATACTTGAGTCGGGTCATGTCAAAAGTCAGAATAATAGAAGAGAATGTATGAGACGATGTATGAATGTGAGTGAGGCAAAGAGTGTGTGCCAAGACCGAGTTGTTTGGCGGTCCGTCCTCTCTGCCTACCCCTGCGGGGAAACGGCGTGATGGTTAGTTAGTTAGTTAGTTAGTTAGTCCTACTCTCAAATGAAAATTTTGAAATAGAAAAATTGAGCTAATCCAACCCTGTCCCCTTCGGTCCTATTTAACTGTATCACAATTCAACCAAGAACTACCAACTTTATTTTCATTTTATTAATGCATATTTTTTGGCTGTTATCTTCTCACTATAGTGTCGTTGGTAAATATATCAATTTTTATCAAAGTGTGACATCTGTTGACTTTTCTGTTAGTCTTGATTGATTACTTATTTTTCCTTTTGAACTTGTAACTGGGAAAAATAGTTGCTCTTTTCAAAATTTCATGATGCCAAGAACTAAAAAGGTCACCATTTGAGAATTTTTAGGGAGACACCCAAACAGTTTTTCTATTTAATATTTTAACACTTTCTTTTGTTTAATTAATGTAGTAAAATAATAACTTGGTTGACCGTGTTTCCTTGTTATTTTGAATCGTCTCCCAAATTACGACTCCCTATTCATTCAATCTATTCATTTCTGTACTTCTATATTGTTAAGTTAGTTTTAAGAATGCTACTGAATGACATGGATAAATAAAATTAAGTAACAATGAACATTGTGAATAAAACTCTCCAAAACAAAATGAATTAATAATGTATTGTCTGTGTATTTCAGGTTTGAGATTATTGAACCAAGCTGATGCTTGTGTACAAGTCTTGGTGCAAGAAACAGGAGAACACGTTCTTCTGACTGCTGGAGAAGTTCACTTGGAAAGATGTTTGGAGGATTTATGGTATGTACAACTTTTTACTGAATGAACTTTATTTTTATTCTGCGATTAAGAAAATACACTAACTTCCTTGTTTTTAACCGTGATAAATCACAGCATGTACGAGGGCTGTCTGTAAAATAATAATTTTATGCAAGATCCGGCCACACTGGCGTGTAGCCTGGTTTCCCTATGCCAAATCTCCACCACGCTGCACTCTCTGCAACACTTAGGTCCTCTGTTCATGGAGATACTTACAATCTACGTAATTGTGACGAAACCACAAGTACCCTGCTGATATACCACTTTTTAATGCTAGTCTCCGTACACGGCGCTATCCGAAATGTACTACTTTTAATCACCCAAACAGTCGACATGGGATGTCCGCAGGGGTCGGTCCTCGGACCCAACCTGTGGAAAATCTTGTTCGACAACTCCTCCAGGTTGCCCTTGCCTGAAGGTTGTATATCGGTCGACTACGTAGATGACAAATTGTTTTTGATCTCTGGGGACAGTAGGAGGGAAGTTGAATCTAAGGCTGAAGAAGGTTTACAAGTGATCCTTGAATGGGGACAGAGAAATAGACTGAACTTCTTTCCCCCCAAGACCGTGGGCCTCCTCATGAAGGGCATGCTCAGCCGAGGCAGGAACCCCTTCATCAGAATGGGAGGCTCATCCATCCGATTTGCAGAAAACACCAGGTATTTAGGCATAATTTTGGACAGATCTTCTTCGTTCCTAGCCCACGTCAAGAACGTCTCCGACGGGCCTCAGGCCCTGTTTCAGAAACTGAGAAGACTCTCAACAGTCGAGTGGGGATTGCGCTCTCCGGCAATTCGCCTGCTGTACAGAGGGGTATATGTGTCGCAAGTCTCATATGCTGCCTCTGTGTGGGAGCATCGCTTGGATAATGTCTTAATAAACTCGGCTCTTAAACGGGGTCAGCGGACTCCCCTGTTGGCGCTCTTGGGCGCTTATAGGACTGTGCCTCAGATACATTACCGGTTCTGGCCGGCGTTCTGCTGATTGACCTTGAAATTAGGGAAATATTGACCAGAAAGGAACTTATTAGAGGCAGGGCTGCTGTCCACCTGGGAGTCGAGCTGACACCGGGAGGAGTCGTGGCCCTCCCTGGCTTGTCAAAGCGATGCGCGAAAGGACACTGAGCTTATGGCAAGAGCGATGGGATATGTCGACGAAGGGCAGATGGACTTTCTCCTTCTTCCCTTCAGTTAAATTCAGAATGGAAGGGGCATACATTAAACTAGATCACTATGTGACGCAGATGCTGTCTGGGCATGGGGAATTCAGGGGTCGGCTTCGTAGCTTGACCCTCTCTCCTCACCCAAACTGCGCATGTGGTGATACTAACCAGGACGACAGGCACATTCTGTGGCACTGCGAGTTGATGAAGGAAGCACGAGAGGAAATGTTGGATGGCTTGTGCGGAATAACAAGACCAGCGTGGAATGCTGACCTTGTGTCGAACAAAGAGAATTTCGAATGCTTGAAAAAGTTTGTCAAGTCCTGGGTAGAGAGATGGCCTGTCCTTAGAGTCGCCGACCTAGACTAAATTCATCTTTGTTTCAGGTGCCACACGTATTGCTCCCGTCTTCTTCAGTCCTCCTCTATTACTCTTTATTTATTTAGTAAATATGCTTTGAACTATCTATAATATAACTTATGTGACCTTTAAATTACTGAATACATTTGACTATTTTTTTTCTCTGGTCTCTGCTAACAATGATTTAAGTTTTTACCTCGACAGGTCATGTTCATCTTGGTGAGCTATGGTAGTGATGACACTATCGCTCGATACATTATCACTCTGAACTGATTCTGTAATTATGTTTCACATGTATAAATGCTCTTATTATTTTCTATTTTTCTTTATTAGTTTTGGTTTCCATTCTTTGGTGGCGCAACTGAACTGAACATGTTATGTATCGTCGTTCCCCCATAGAAAGGGGGTGGGATAGACCCTGTCCATGCACATTGCCAGGCGAACACACACCGGAGCGATCTTCCCGAGATTCGCCCGCGCCTCCCCCATCGACATGCGTTGGCCTGAGGTGTAACCGTGCGGTCTCGATGTCCTTCCGTCCCCCCTCCCGTAACCCGACGCTCATCTTTTTCTCAAGGTTTTCAAAAACTTCCACTTCTCTCCCAAGTACATTTCTTCGAGGCAAAATCGGGGAACCGGCTAAAGGGCGTGGACTTCGAGCATCGCCTGCGGTTGGGCCGATAGCTATACGCATTCTCATTGGGACTGCCCGGTGGAATACTTTCTCTGGCTTTTCAATTTTATATATTTTATTTTCTTTCCGCTATTATAGTAATTACTTACATTATGACATAATCATATAACTGTTTTTTCCTCATTACTTATTTTATTTACAGAAGGTTTCTTCGATTGGTCATAGCCGTTGTTTTTATTTTTCTTTTTCTTTTACTAACACTATTTTCTCTTTTTGATGTTACCTATTTCAGAAGAATGATTCCCCGGACTGCTATTTCTATTTATATTTTGTGTAATGTTAATGTAAGTATTTTCATACTAACCCCGTAAGCATGGACAATGGAGGGTCTAGAGTCGTTCAAATAAATGTAGCTTCATTAAAAAAAAAAAGAAGTAGAGTCTTGACGTGTGCGGTGAAGGAGGAAACCATATGTTTCCTTATAACGCCGTTGGGAAAGTGGTGAAGTCCCCTCCAATGTTTAGTGTACCTAAACAAATTAGGTTTAAAAAAAGTATTTGGTTTTCTACCTTTTATTTTATGTTATTTGTTAATAATGTTTAAATAGGTAATACCTACCATTTCTTTTTTAAAATATTATTTACGAAGCGATTTACGATTTCGATTTCAAAAAGCATAAATAATTTATTTGAAATAAGGAGTGTTAATTATGTTATGTTTATTTTTAGTTCAAATATCAGAGACTGAATGAATAATATATGAATTAAAAATAAAGGCTGATTGATTAGCATTGATTATTTTTTTTCCACAAAAACATGACCTTATATGGAAGTTTCGGTTTCGGTTTCGGTTTCGGCCGAACCTGAGACCTTCGGTTTCGGTTTCGGCCGTAAAAACTAGTTTCGGTTGGACACTAAGTCTATATTACTAAATCCAATGTAATATACTTGTAAATTATAATAAAAATAAGAATATTATAAAATTTGATTTTGTTAATATCAGCACCACTACCATTATACCTCTAAAACACGTACAGACAGCGTAAAATGTACGGGGTTCTCTTCACAACATCTGTCAAAAAGTCAAACCAAATGATAAGTTCGCAGAGAACCAACAATAAATCTAGTGAACGTTAAATGACAAATTCAAAAATTCGCCTGAAATCAACGGGTGGCCATATAAAAAAAAAAAATCAGGGTGGAATTTTACAAAATTAATAAGAACATTTTTGGAGACAGGACATTTTCATGTAGTGACGTCACGGGCCCAAATATGGATTTATTTATTTAATAAAAATAAAACTACTTTTCTACAAATTTTTACTAACATTTTCATAATCTTAGTAAAAAAATCTATCCACACGATTTTTTCCAAGTCATTATGAAATCTATGCAAGTGGCCTATTCAAATAATAGGCCATTTTCATGCGGTCCTCCTCTCATGAATTTGGATATGACGTCTATGGAATATGGACTGTCATTTTTATTAGTTTGTTTCCTGCTTAGATTGATTGTTATTTTCTGCCTCAAAAGTAAAATGAACTGCAATAAAAGTAATACAGAACTGTCTGATATAATTATTTTTTACAAATATTTTTTACGGCGAAACAAAATATTGACAGATGCTTCCCAATGAAAATTTTATTCTGCATTCTATGTAAAATATTTATTACTAGCTGGTTCCCGGCATGCGTTGCTATGCCATTTAAAAAGAAATGTTTCTCCCTGCGTGTCCTTTCCCATTCGTCCCGTTCCCCTTCCACCTTCCCTTCCTCTCCCGCGTTCCCTTCCTTTCTCGCGTTCCCACTCCGCCACCTCCACCTTCCCTCTCCCCCCCTTCCCCCATTCCTGCGAACCCCACTCCCGAGTTCCTTTCCCCCTTCCCAGGTTCCCCTCCCACCACCCGCATTCCATACATTCAGTCCTGGTACATTCAGTTTTCAAACAGCTCTCATGCCACCTATTGCCATTTTATATATAAATTTCATAATGCCAGAGCTCACCAGTAGTTTTATACAAACCTTGTCCTGACAATAACGAACACAAAAAAAAATAATTATCCAATTTAGTACAGTCGTTCGGAAGTTCTGCGCGTACATACATTTCGGCGATTCAATTTTATTTATAAAGATTACACAGTATACTATATACTCATGTATATAGTCAGGGCTGGGCAGTATTTGAATTACTTGAAATACGTATTTGAAATACAAATACGTATTTTGTATTTGTATTTTAATTACTTCCTAAAAATGTATTTTGTAATTGGTATTTCAATTACCTGTGGCTGAGATATTTTGTAATTTGTATTTCAAATACTTATGGCTTCAAAATACATTTTCAAATACATTTAGCGATCTTAATAATGATAATAAAAAATAAACTGACATAGATAATATGTAGACTAAAAAACGCTAGAATCCAGAGCAATATATTATGTATGTTAATATTTAAAGTTGGCAACACGTCTTGTGCTACAATAGCACTGTTATTGTACATTTTCTATCATATTTGTATCATATATTATATTATGCTTGTCATTGCTTTGTATTGTACTTTTTCGTGTCATAGTATTAGATCAAGCACTGTAGGAATAATTTGACTGAATACTAGATTATTTTTAAGTTAATTACAGTCGAGCAAACTTGAAGTGAAAATAACTAGTGTCCGACCGAAACAGGATTTTCTACCGAAACCGAAACCGAATCTTCTGTGTCTGTCTCAGTTTTGGCCGAAACCGAAACCGAAACTTTTTAGACAGTTAAAAATCAATTGTTTACTGAAATTCGGCTTATTTTTTACACTTTTACTTACTATAAAGGAAGGACCTCATAAATTGAGTATTTTAATTTTAATTGCGTTTAGAATCACAACATTTTTTTTTCATTAACTCCACATGAGAGGCCCTGAGGAAAATAATTTTCCTCAGGGCATGTGTCATCTTTGAAGATGCTATATGGAGGGTCTTTTTTGGGGAGAGGAAGGAGTGAAGGGTCTTGAAGAGACCCATGTTGTAGGAGGGAGGAAACATAGAGGCCGGCAAAACGTTCCACAGCCGAGCTATTGAACTCAAGAATGAGTCATAGAAACGATCCGTACATATGTTGGGTGCATGTTTGGCATGTTTCCCGACTACGCACCGGTGCCGAGGGGATCAATGGCGCTAGTTCCTCAGAGTATCTTCCATTGTAATACCGGTATAACAAGGACAGCATTTCCACCTGACGCCTATGCTCTAAAGATTGCAATCCGTTTGTGTTAGGAGAATCTATCGATTGGACCACCGGTTTCTGCACAGAGTTGAGGGTTTTTTTTAAAGTATTTTGGGGCTCCAGACCAGAGGTGGCTGCCAAATTCAACAGTGGCGCGCACTTGCGGTTTGTACAGTATTAGCAGTTGTGTACTATTAAAGTATCTGCGGGCCCTATACAGTACGCCCAGTTTCTGTGAGTCTAAAACTCTGGCTTCGATGGAGCCCCCATACCTGAGCTGGTCACTTAGAGTTACACCAAGCACATCAAAGGAGGGACTGTTCAGAAGGTTGCTTCCGTTGAAGGTTTTAATTTTCATTTACACGTGTTAAATGAAATAAATAAAAATAATTGAATTATGTGACCACATAAACTCATAATACAAGCACGCCAGACCGGCCGGCGAACTCAGTTGATGATGGTGGAAGACACACGAGCCACGAACTCACCCAAAGTCAGCCAAACGACACGCGATAATTCACGAATGCAGAGTTTCGGTGCGGCCGAAGGTTCGGCAGATTTTCTGCCGAAACGGAAACTGATGCCGAAACTAGATTTTTTTACCGAACCTTGCCGAAACCGAAACCGAACCTTCGGTCGGTCACTAGAAATAACACAAAACTGCGCTATACAAATGTCGTGTTATTATAATAATATTATTATTATTATTATCTAACACCTGGGCCCTTTACCACAAAACTTAACAAGTGAAGCGGAGATGAGATGTGTCTTTTGAGCAATATGATTGGTCAATTTTTGCACGTCTCTGTTTCACTCTGCTCAACATTGCTTCTATGGAAACGCACCCTTAGATAAGGGCACTTACGACAATTTATTGCAACCAAAGGTTCTACCAAAACTAAATGTACTTTGTATTTTGTATTTGATAGAAAAAAATGGCTAAAATACTGTATTTTGTATTTTGTATTTCAAATACACGACTTGAAAGTATTTTGTATTTCATATTTTAAATACATGCGAAAAAGTATTTTGTAATTTGTATTTTAATTACAGCAAAGCATGTATTTTGCCCAGCCCTGTATATAGTAAAATAATATAAATACTAAAAATGGGAATTGCAGACTATAAAGGACGAATGGTTACTTCAATTCAATGGTTAATTCATCATAAGATTATCGAACGTTAGATGGAATAAATCTGTTATTTCATCTTCAATTCTTTATATTTTGGAAACAAATGTCCACCCCTATTATTACACATTGGAACACAACGGATGTTACAATTTTGAGAAATTCACGCTTCTACATACTCACAAAGGAAATTACATTTGTTTAACGTTTTGTATTTTTCAGTACAAGATATGCGAAAGTTCCAGTGACTGCATCTGAACCCATAGTGCCTTTTAAGGAGACAATTTCTGAACCGCCTAAAACTGATATGGTCAATGAAGATATTGACATTCAAAATGTGACCACGGTTCAGCAAGAAATCAATGAGAAGCAAGAAAGACAAAAGATCATCACTTTGCAGACTCCTAACAAACAGTGCATCATCAAGATCAGAGCTTTACCACTCCCAAAGGGTGTAACAGACTTGTTAGATAAAAACGCAGAAATATTGAAAATCTTAGAATCGTTCAAACCTTCTAAAGTTTTGCAAGATGAATTGGAAAAAGATGTACAAAAATTGAGTGTAGCTGATTCAATCAATGACAAAACTTCGATAATTGAAACATTGAATGATAGATCTTTAAAAGCTATTGAAGATTTTAAAAATGATTTGAAAGCAGCTTTCCAAGCCGCTGGCCCTTTGTGGAATAACGCTGTAGAAGAAATATGGTCCGCAGGCCCTAGGAAGTGTGGACCGAATCTTTTGTTGAATCGGACCAAAGACTACAAGAAGTCCCTGTTTGATTTTAGCGTTAAAGAAGATGTGGAGAAAGATTTGCGTGATGATTTTACAAATAGTTTTTTGAATGGTTTCCAACTGGCAACCTTGGCTGGTCCCTTGTGCGAGGAACCAATGATGGGTGTGGCTTTTGCTGTGGAGGAATGGAGTATTATCAAGGAGGAGGAAGATTCAGTTGCTGCCAGCCAGCCTTACGGACCATTCTCAGGTTAGTTCTTATTTAATATGTTAATGTCAGATCAGAAAAATTTCGGGTAGTTTGGCTTCCATTAGTCCAATTTCACTGCTCTATTTGATTTATGTGGTTCAGTAACCTTCTGTATTTAATTCTGGTGCTCGAAACATGTTTTTGAGTTAGCCACACTCCTAACATTAAAGTTGTGTTCTTCATTATTTTTCAATAATTAAATTATAATCATCCATGATGGCGAAAACTAAATGTTTGTATCAGATATTTTCTGTTAAGAAAAAGCCCGGTCGCCAAGAAATTTGAACAATGCTTATTTTACCACACGTTGCTATCAATGTCTTACTCCCCCAAATACTGAGAGAAAGGGACAACTGCACCTGAGACTGATAATACCTAAATAAAATCATCAAAATCGAGGTTTTGTATTCCCCTCCTTTTTTTTCAAAAACTGTTTTTCTCCTCCAAAACTGAACTGATTTTAAAGATTTTTTTTTACTATCTGTATTAGAAGAAACTATTCTATGTCTGTATTTTGCTTTTTTAAAAAATAGTTTGTATGCTGTAAGTCTGTTGATGACGATTTTTGGAGAATCCTAACTTCTAAAAAAATTTTTTTTTTTATTTACATTAACTCCACACAGGAGGCCTCGAGGAAAATAATTTCCCTCAGGGCCTATGTCATCTGGGATGCTGTGTGGAGGGTCTTTTTGAGGAGAGGAAGGAATGAACATTGGTCTTCAAGAGACCCATGTTGTAGGAAGGAGGAAACACAGAGGCTGGCAAATCATTCCACAGCCGAGCTTTCGAACATAAGAACGAATCGTAGTTCTAATCGTAATTCTCATGTGACAAATGTCGACCGTGTACAAATGTTGGGCACGCGTTTGGCGTGTTTCCCAACTATGCACCGGTGCCGAAGGGATCAATGATGCTAGCTCCTCGGAGCATCTTCCATTTTAATACCGGTAGAACCAGGTTAGCATTGTTCTAAAGATTGCAATACGTCTGTAAGATGGGAGAATCTATCAAACGGACCGCCCATTTCTGCACAGGGTTGAGGGTATTTTTCAGGTATTTTGGAGCTCCAGACCAGAGGTGGCTGCCAAATTCAACCGTGGGGCGCACTTGTGATTTTTACAGGGTTAGCAGTTGTGTACTATTAAAGTATCTTTAAGTTAAGTATTAAAGTATAAAATTGCTTCCGTTGAAAGAGACTAGATTTTCATTTCGATCCCTTTTAGACGTAATTAGACAAGATTGGGTCTTTGAAACATTAAATTCAACGAGATTATTTTTACCCCAAGAGAAAACACTCTCGAGGTAACCGTCCATTCTTTGCTTCAAAGCCCTATGAGCTGTTGGAGTTTGTGAGCCCTTTGGGGGCTTGCCAAACAAAAAGCTATCATGAACTGTACTGTCATCCGCGTAACAATGAATTGGTGCACATGACAAAAGGTCGTTGATGTGCAACAAAAACAAAGTCGGAGACAGAACTGATCCCTGCGGGACGCCAGCATTTATTGAGTGTGAGGAAGAGGTGAAACCATCGACTACAGTCTGAATCGACCTCTCCCTCAAGAAGTCGGCAATCCACGTACACAAGGATGCGGGAAGTCCGTAAGTAGGCAGTTTGTTGACAAGTCCTCGGTGCCAAACCCGGTCAAAGGCCTTGGAAATGTCCAGTGCAACCGTTTGGGTCTATCGAGAAGATCACCGCACGAGCGGTTCCGCCGGAATCCGTATTAACAGTCGTTAATAATTTCGTTCTTCTCGAGGTATGTGAGCAGTTTGTCGTTGATCAAACGTTCCATCACCTTAGACAGAACTGATGTGATCGCTATGGGGCAGCAGTTGGCCGGGTTGGAGAGGTCACCCTTCTTTGGAATAGGATGGATAACCGCTTTTTTCCAACCATAGGCCACAGAGCCAGTCTTCAGGGACATTTTAAAAAGCTTTGTCAAAATTGGAGCTATTTCTGCCACACACCTCTGCAGTACCAGGGCAGGTATTCCGTCAGGCCCACTAGCTTTATTAACATCAAGCCCTCGTAAAACATGGAGTACTTCCCGATGCCGGATCCTCAGCTTTTTCATACGAAAACAGCAGTGAGGAACCGACGTCGGGACAGCACCTTGGTCATCGAGGGTTGAGTTATCCGCAAACATTTTACCTAATAAGTTAACCTTTTCGGTGGCGGTGTTTGCTAGTGAGCCGTCTGTCGTAGTGGCAGACTGGATTTTCAGAAATTGCGACCTATTGAGCCCGCAAGAGACCAGAATTGCCTGCTGCCATGCGGGCATGGCAACTTATCAAAAAAAGCAAAATGTCAATACATGCTAATGGTTGATATCTAAATTATATTAAAAACATATTTGCAGTAGTGTCAAAATCCAAAGAGGAAATTGGGGAACACGTTTGTGTGGACAAAACGCCGCCTGGTTTCCTCTTAATGCTCATTTTTTGTGACTCCACACTTGAAACCATTTCTCTTAGACAGTGGAGCTGTGGCACCTCCAATTGAAACTGAGGGAGGGGAAGAGGAGTATTGAAAGGCGTCTGGTTATTTAGGTCTTGTTAATAAACAAAATTAAAGCTATTTCAAACAACTATTTGATTCTGAATGTTCAGTACTCCATACAGAAAGTGACCGTTGTTTTTGCTTTTTGGCAGGACAAATAATGTCAGCTGTGAAGGAAGGTTGCAGGAGAGCTTTCCAGGCGCAGCCTCAACGCCTGATGGCCGCCATGTATTCCTGCCACATCAACGCCAAGGCGCAAGTGTTAGGTAAGTCAAATTCAAAGCATCATCCCTTGGTTTCTGTCTCCCTCTTTGTCAGGCTGTCTTTAGTTAAGTTACGAATCTTGTGATTGTGTGATGTCTATTAACCTGTAGGGGCCGGCAAGAAACTTCAATAAGTAAAAGACATTTTTATTAAAGCTGCTTAGTTTTGAAATTATGGTAGGCATGGTTCCTACTGGGATGTCATTTATCCAGTACCTACCCTCTCTAACCATATCACCTTGCTGGAAAAGTATTTGAAAATGGAACAATGACAAGAGCGAATTTAAGTACTTTTGTTTCTGAAAAAAACAGAAGAAGATTTTAGACTACATTGGAAGCTTTTTGTTGGTTGTTCGTGTTCATAATATCGTTTAGGAACTAAAAGAAGGCTTTTGACCTTATTGAGATTGTTTTATAATTATTTGTGTTGTGGCGATAATTACCTCGAGGTACCATGGTGGAACAAAATTTTCAATTGTGCTGTGTGCGCCTTCGCAGAGGTAAGTAATTTGTTGTCCATCTTTCTTGTATCCATTATTTTTCCCTACACATTTTATCACACCAATTTCAACAAACACCATTTCATTTCATACTTACAGTCCATTTCCAAGTGCATTTTAAGCTGTAATTCGGAAACTGTTTCGGGTTCAACAAAAGCCAACATGTAGATAATACCATACTTGATAGTGACATTTAATTTTTGTCTGTATTTAACCCAGCAGAGATTATATCCAAAGGTAAAATGAATGTACTTACATATGAGGTCAGCACTGCAATTGCAGTGCTTTGTCCGTGCGTGGGCACGATTCTTCAATTTTGCAAATTTAGGGCTCCGGCCCCTAGGGGTTTTTTTTTTTTTTTTTTAATTCCAGTTAAAAGAAAATTACCTTTTCACTAATTTAACTAGAAATAATGGTAAAGTATGGACAAGCCGCCGCATGCTGCTACACTTTAAATAGGCATAAAATTTGAAAAGTAAACTACTTTTAAACTTAATTACCACAAGAACCATCGGTTTCAGTCGGGATAGACTGAAAAATATGCATTAAAAAATTTAAAATCACCATCTCCATTACAGCCATGTTTTTTTGTATGGATTTGACATTTGTGAAGTTTCGTTTCAAATTAAAAACGCATGAATTACTTAATTTACCTAAACTAAGAGAACCTAAAAACCTATTTTGTGTTCGTAATAGTTGTTTCTTGTAATAATTGTTGAAATGAAGTACATATAATTTTCGTAATCTGTGCCTAAAAATGCGGTGGCTTATCCATAAATTAATGAAATAATTATACACATTAAAATAAACTAAATATTTCAATACAGCGCTATTCTATCTCATTATTTTGTTTATTAATAATTTTTTTTTAAATTTACCCAGCTTCTTTTCGTTTTTAATGTCGTTTGGGAGGCAATTATATAAGTTGCCCCCCTCGTAACCAATGGATTGTTTACCATAGTTAGTGTGGATGGTGTTTAAATCTATGTTATCATGTTGTCGTGTAAAGTGTTTGTCTACTTGGGACGTTTTAATGAATTCTGTGTTTGTATGTATGAGTTTATTGTTTTTTTTGGGGAGGATATTGCAATCCCACACGTCCCATAAAGTTATACAAGGTGTCCGAAAACTCGTAGTACAAGTGGGAAACTGGGGAATCCTCATCACATTTGGAGTCGATTTTGTGGTATAATTTTTTTTGATTTGAGCTTTCGTTTTCGAGTAAATCGAGTCAGAAGTTGATTTTTTTTTGGTCAAATTCTTATAAATTATTACTGACGTTCATAGTACCTAACTAATAAAAACTAATTACAAGAAAACAAACAAAGAAATCCGGATTTAAAGCAATATTTTGAAATTATCCATAATTTTATTCCGTGTAGTACGGTCGTTTCACGGTTAAAAACAGCTGTTCATTATTTTCGCGCTTTCAAGTCAAAGTGCAATGCGAAATTTGCTGTCCCTTTCTGCGCTCGGTTCGATCAACACAATAGAAGGGGTAAGCTACTAATCCGAATGGCTTGGCCTTGAACTGTGAACTTGCGAACCAAATTCTGTACCCGAAACATACGGAAGCAAGTCCAAAAAGGTAAATGTTCAGGAGATGTTGTATGATAGATAAGAAAAAAACTAATTATTAAATCAGTTAGTTTTGTTTTAAAAAGGAGCAAATTAAACTAAATTTTTATAGTAAAGCCTTTAAAAATAATTGTTTAAAAAAAAATGCTGACTTGAGTCAACTTTTCAATTTGGGAGGCGGGAATGGGTACCGCCGCCCCGGGAACCTTTATTGGATAACCAACACCTCTGCCATAGGTCACCCCAAGTGGTTCGCTACGTTTGGTGATTTAGCAGGGGTGCCGGGTTCATGGGGTGAGGTTTGTCTAGGTCTTGCAGGCGGATGATCAGGACACGCTGAACCCTAGATTCCTACCCACCCCTTAAACCCTTTTCCTTCCCAGAACTCTCCTCTCCTTCCCTTCCTTTAAAAAACCCCTCCACACAGCATCCCCAAAGATGAAATAGGCCCCGAGGGAAATTATTTTCCTCAGGGCCTCCTGTGTGGAGTAAAAAAAAAACAAAAACATGGACTTGAGTCCTACTGCCTCTAAATGAAGTGGACTATTTTGTTATGACATGTGGTGTATTATAAAAGGAATAAAGTCCACGGTACACCCTTCTGCTTCTATGATAGTTGTTGCATCATGGTACTTGCATCCACATGCAATTTTGAAAATCGTATTTTTTCTTCATAATGGGACTTCCATCTTTCTGCCACTGATAAACATGATAATTTACTTCAAGTCTACATCAAAAACTCATTTCTTCAAATTTCGGACTTGGACCGTTTTATCCTCGGGAACGGAAATAAAAATGGTTGCTGATGTGGCACACAACACAACAAACATGGCCGCCATTTGACTACAGTCGTGTTCGAACCAATTTGAACAAGGTTTTTTTATAATTTTTTTATAATGTAATAAAATTTATCAATTTAGAAGGCGGGTATGGGTACCGCCACCGCGGGAACCATTTATTGGATAACCAACACCTCTGCCGTAGGTGACTCCAGGTACTAATATCTACAGCCTGTATGTCGGACGAATATCAACAGCTCATATGTTGGACTAATATCTACGAACTTCAGAGTGTTGACTAATATCTACAGAGCTAAGATCGGACGAATATCTATGACGGTCCTAGTGTTGACTAATATCTACAGAGCGTAGGTTGGACTAATATCTACAGAGGGCAGCTGAGCAAGAGGTTGTACGGAGAAGCTTAAATTACTTCAATTACGTAATTACTAATTACGTAAAGGCTTAATTGTTTAAAGTACATGAAGTTTTTGCATAATATTACGTATTTTGCTGTTTACGAGGACAATAATTTATTGAACATAATTTATTGGTCATAATACAAAGATATTTATTTATTTATTTATTTCGAAATACACGGCACCTCAACCTAAACTAACCTAACCTAACTCACATAGAAATAGTTATGGTAACAGACTACATAATTTAGAAGCACTCGAAATAAAGAAAGCTGTTAAAACAAAAACCCAAATCCTTAATAATCAGCTAAATGTGTCCAATAGGTCGATATTAGGGGTTTTTACATACATACATAAATAAAGTTTTTTTTAAACTGCATTATTACGTTTTCCAATATGGTATACATAATTGCAAATCCAACCTATGCCAGTGCCGTAGATATTCGTCAACTTTGGTTCTCATAGATATTAGTCAGCAATTGAGCTGTAGATATTCGTACGCACTTTGGTTCTCATAGATATTAGTTAGATTTTTCAGTTTTTGGAATTCCTGTAGATATTAGTGGACGCCTTCGTCGTAGATCACCCCAAGTAGTTCGCTACGTTTGGTGACTTAGCAGGGGTCCCCGAGTTCATGAGGTGAGGTTTGTCCGAGTCTTGGCGGCTTTTATTTGTCTGCCTACCAGCTGCATGGCAGGAGATCGTGATAGTGGTTGAGGCCGTACTCTCTCGAAACTCGAGCTAGTTTATACTTCCATTCAATAAATAAAGTTATAGATTTTAAACTGAAGTACTCTGGCATTTTTAGTTGCTGAAACTTGAACTGATACCAGTAAGCATAATTTCACTTCTTCAGTATAACCAAAATTTAAAACAATTGACAAAAAATATAATTAATGAGTATAAACATCATACATGAATAGTGCGGTAATGAATCGGCTGCCGCGTAGCGACGCAGAGATGGTGCACCAAGCATTCACGGTTGATATCTGATGTTTTCTAGCCATGTACACATTAAAATATATAACTTTACAGCTCATAGAAAGGGCTACAATCTTTGTAGGAAACATTTTTTCATAAAATGTCAGCCTGAAAAGTTCTGTGACAAAATGTAAAATTACATGCCAAAAAATATACAAATTTTTACCTTTTCATACGAATTACAAACAAACGGTAAAAGTTACGACGAAAGTTAACTGAATATTAATTGTAGACAATGTTACAGCAAAGAGAATAAAAAAAAATTCAACCCGATATGTTGTTTAGTAATCGAGATAGACGTGATTTACAAAACCCTTACACTTTTCATGTTTGGGCGGGCACAGGCGGGGAAGCAAGGGGCGTAGGAGCGGGGACTTTTGGCTAAACACTTGTCTAAATGGTAGTAGTCGATGGTGTTTCAATTGGTGTTCTACGACTTAGGCTGACTGGACTATTAAAATCATATTCCACAGCCATGGGAGGAATGAATTCATGCGTCCGTCACTCCTGGATACACTGACTCTCAGATTCCTACCCATCCCTCATACCCTTGATAGGTATACCTATTTTTGTTTGATGTCCGCAATAATTAACTCTGCAAAAATCATACCTATGCTGCTAAAATAAATTAAATAATATTCCCAGTGTTCAGCGATAATTTAATAGGACTGACCGGATCGCCACAAATTTATTTCTTTATTTTTCGTCAGTTTGTTTTGTCTCTAGTTGATTGCGGTCGTTGACGTATGATGAAGATTGCGGTCGATTGATATCTTTTCTTATTGAACGGCGTACAAACCCTTCATTTAACAAGGTTTAAAATAAACTGTGTGTTATTTTCATATTTAAATGTGATTAATTAAATACCCCAGATACGATTTTAGATATTCACGGCCAAAAGTATTTTTGTTATTAGTTTTTGGGATATTATGCCGTGTTGCACTACCCCCTTCTTTAGCCAATGTTTCGGACACTGTAACGCTGTCCGAAACGTTGGCTAAAGAAGGAGGTAACGCAACACGGCATAATATCCCAAAAAGTAATAACAAAAATTAAATACCCTTTCATTTAACAAACATTAAAACAAAGTTTGTGTTACTTGTGTGTTATTTTCATATCTAAACGTGATTAATAATACTTGTGCGAGATCAATCAAACACCATTTCATCATAACAAACTCTAAAACAAAGTGTGTGTTATTTTCATATTTAAACATGATTAATTATTGTGCATTACGATGAAATAATACAATGAATAATACCAATGCTGTGTCTTGGACGCTCACATGCTCCGCTCGGGGCTACTATCTACATAACAAAATAAACAGGTACACTAATTAACCATATTGTTTAGAAGAGAAGAGGTGGGAGAATAAATATTATTTTTTATGCATTAAACCGCTTACTCGTTAATACGGAATACTTTTTATCCAAACAGTTAGATTAAGCTTTATTATTACGAAAAGTGAGTATTTATGTCGGGGGAGAACAAAAAACATGCCAAAAATATGGATTTAACATTTTAATTTTGTTAAAATTAATCCACTCGCGCGGAAACGCCATGTTTCATCGTTTTTATTTTAACATTTCATCAATGCTGCCAATCATAGAAAAAATATTTTTGCGTATAACAAAGTGAATGCATTATTGACAAGTTTGTACCTGTATTTATAACAGTAGAACATGGATAGAAATTTATTAGAATAATTACACAAACCCGCTAGACAAATCCTGCTTTGCCAACAAACCATTCAAAAACCTGGGATGTTTTTTAAAATGATGATGAAATGCGAGTTTATTTTAGATAATTTATTTTATAAGATTGGTAGGTACTTCCGACAAACGTCATATTTGATTGTCTATTAGTTAAAAAAGGAACATTCCGTATTATCCGTGCATCAAACTTCGACAACGTTGAACGTTCCGTATTATCCGTGAGGTGGAACATCTTCCGTCTGTCATCATGACATTTCCGCCTTTTTAAAATTTTAACCCTAAATAATACGAATTTTTTTTTAAATATATATTTTTTTTAATTTTAAATTTGAAAATGCTTAAATTGAAAATCTTTATGTTTATTTGGGTTGTCTATGTGATGTAGGTTCACCAGTTTTCCGCTTGTACTACGAGTTTCCGGACACCGTGTATATATTCTTATAGTTTTCTTAATGTTAATAGTTTTGTTTCCATGTACAATTTTTTTTGTGGATGTTCTGGGCTTGTAGTTCAATAGTTTTTTGATTACCTTGTTTTTTATTACCTGTAATTCATTTATGTATGTTTCACATACGTTTCCCCAGATTTCAATAAAATAATTTAAATGTGAGTGTACGAGAATATAATATAAACCTTTTTAAAATTTATTTGGCAACAGATATGATAGCCGGATAAATATGCTAATTAAGGGGATGATTTTATCTTTAACCCTTTGATTAGTGAGTTATGTATTTTTTTATCATCTACATCGTGGGAGTGAGTTATTTTTCAAGTTTTTCTTAATTTCTTAATCAATTTAATTAATTATCTTCTTACCTTATTTTACAACACAAGTTAATTTCGGTGCTTTTTTTATTACTATATATAACCTTTTCTTATTGCATTGTATACTAAAAATAAAAATAATAAAGTAGAAATTCAGTGGTTCTCAACATTTTACAAATAAAAAGTTTTCAAATTTTTAATTTTTTTTATATACTTATATAAAAAGAAATATACAATGTAATAAAGGCTAATACTAAAAATAAAAAAAGTGGACCTATTCAGTGGTACTCAACACTTTACAAATAGTTTAAAAAAAATACAAAATAAATTATAAAAACAGAAATGTACAGTAATAAAAACATAGTACTAAAAATAAAAATAAAGTATCAATTCAGTGGTTCTCAACATTTTACAAATAAATTTTTTTCAAATAATTTTTTTTTAAATTTACTTATATGAAAATAAATACACAATGTAATACAGGGATAAAACTAAAAATAAAAATAGTGGACGTATTCAGTGGTTCTCAATATTTTACAAATAGTGTTTTAAAAAAATATATATACAGGGTGTAACAGGACGTACCCGAGGGATTTTAACCAGCGATTCCTGAGCACATTTGGAGTAAAAAATGTAAGTGAAATTTTCGTCTCCGGTGACTTTTTTTTTGACATTTTTCTTTTTTTAAAATTTTTTTTTCTTCAAATTCAAACAAAAAAAAATTCTTCCACTTGTTGTCATTGGTCACTCAGTCGAGTAACCGACCAACCCCTCACCCCGCTTCCAACTGTCCAACACCTACAGTTTTTTAATGTTTTTGTAGAAAAAATAAATAAAAAAAACATCAAAAATATCACTGGAGACCAAAATTTCATTTATATTTTTGTCTTCAAATAATGTCAGGAATCGATGGTTAAAATCCCTCGGGTACGTCCTGTTACACCATGTATTTATAAAAACAGAAATGTATAGTAATAAAAACATAATACTAAAAATCAAAATAAGGTATAAATTTAGTGGTTCTCAACATGTCAATAATGTAAGATTTAAATTACTAGCTAAACTATTCTTTTCATCTAGTATTCCTCAAAACACGGACACATACATACGTTCGTATATATACAAACATTCTTCTACTAAAATGCAATGTTCTGTAAAATTTTTAAGTAAATCCTTCAATTACTTTCCGAGGTTTGCGGGCAACCCACGGAACCTAAATTTGTATATATATATATATAGTAAAATATTGAGAGCCACCAAATTTGTCCAACTTATTATAAGCCCTTATTGAAATACATATTTTTTTCTATTTTAGTATTATCTTTATATTATCGGACCTACATTTGTTTTTATAAATAAAAATAATTTTTGAAAACGCTATTTGTAAAATGTTGAGAGCCACTGGATTAGTCCACTTTTTTATTTTTAGTATTATCCCTTCATTATTGTATATTTCGTTTAATATAAATAAAAAAATTAAACTTTTGAAAACTTTTCACTTGTAAAATGTTGAGAATCACTGGATTAGCTCACTTTTTATTTTATTTTAAGTATTATCCATTTATTATTGTACATTTCTTTTTATGTAAATAAAAAAATAAAATTTTTGAAAACTTTTTATTTTTAAAATGTTGAGAACCACTGGATTAGTGCACTTTTTTATTTTTAGTATTATCCCTTTATTTATTGTACATTTCTTTTTATATAAATAAAAAAATTAAAATTTTTGAAAACTTTCAATTTGTAAAATGTTGAGAGCAACTGAATTACGTAATACGTAACATGAAATACGTAACAATTTTGGTGTAAAAATGTTTGACAAATATATTTGTATTATCTATAAATCATAATTTAATCGAAATTACAAACACAGCATAGAAAAAACTAAATAAAGTCATACTGCCGCACATATGCGACAATACTCTATCTGGATCGTCCGAGTGCCGCCGCATACGTGCGGCAATACTCCTCAAAGGGTTAATACCTTGTATATGTTGTTTAAATGTTAAATGCTGATCAATGCACAGCCCAAGATAATTTTCCTGGATCAGGATCAGGTTAATGTCAGCTCGTCTTTGATATACTAAATAGCCAATTGATTCCGTGTTTACCTGCCATGAAGGTTAGAGTGTTTGAAACTCCATATTTTTTAAAGACCATTCGACGATCGGCGTTATTTGGAATTTTAGATATATGAACAACGCTGTTAAATTCTGATTTTCGGATTAACATTATGGAAAAGGAACATCGGCTGTGCATCGGTATTAGAGGGATCAATATCCATGGTTCTTCAGTGCATCTTTAATTTGAGAGGTGGGTATGGGCACCGCAGCCTCCAGGGAACCAATTACCTAATAACCAACACCTCTGTCATAGGTCACCCCAAGTGGTTTACTATGTTTGGTGACTTAGCAGGGGTGCCCGGGTTCATAGGGTGAGGTTTGTCCAGGTCTTGGCGGAGGATGCGTCTATCCACGAGCTTCACGGCAGGTCGGATCGAATGGTTGAGGGAGTCCCTTTGACTTCTCCAACCATACTCTCTCGGAACATCGCCTTGCACTGCAGTGGGAGGGATGAACTCATACGTCCGTCACTCCTGGACACACTGATCTACAGATTCCTTCCTACCCCTAATACCCCTTTCCTTCACAGAACTTCCTCTGCTTCCTTTCTTAAAAAGACCCTCCACACAGCATCCCCAATAGACATAGGCCCTGAGGGAAATTATTTTCTTCAGGGCCTCCTAAATAATTTTGATAGGCAGACATCTGCAAATACTAAATTATGCGATAATGAGGAAAGCAATACTCATGGTAAATCAAATATTATTTACACAAGTCTGTGTTTCCACATTAAATATGCTATAAAAATAACGTAGGGAAGCGTAACGGACTGATACATTAATAGGTATGACATTTTGAAATTTCCTACTAGTAACCCAGAAAACATAAAGTTTTTCGAAGTGAAAACATCTTTACCACCGTTGTGATTTGAAGCTCGATGGAACAAAAAATAACTAAAAAGAGATGAAGCATACATCCATAGAATTTAGCCTTCGAGAGAATGAGATAGTATAATCAGTCTCCTTTTTGTTCGGTGCTTCGTAGCCTCCCCAATCTTGTTTACTTCAGATTTAGACAGCACGGGCATGTGCCTAGCATGGTGGTCTAAAAATCCCCAACTTTCGTAAAAAAAGATTTTTTCAATGAATAAAGAAACAAATTTTTTTTTTTTCTGAAGGTTTCTCTTCTACCGCGTGAGAATAGAGAAATCCAGTTCAATTTTTTTAATGTATAAGACATTCTAACTTAAATAACTGCATATTTTTTTTGTTTTTTCGTTATGATGTGTCACACATCTACCGGATCTGCCGGATCTGCCCTGATGATGGACACTGCAACGATGGCTAAAGAAGGAGGTAGCGCAACACGGCATAACACCCCAAAAACAAATAACGAAAATGCTTTTGGCCGTGAAAATCTTAAAACTTATCTGAACTGCATATTTATTTTTTATTTTTAGAGTTAGTTTTAATAATTAAAATAATTGTCAAAATTTTAATTTTTCAAGATCCTCCAAAAACCACCGTACGTATGGTGAATCACTCCTAAAAAGTTACTATAGGATCGGGCAACCAGCTGATCAATTGCCGCCATTTTGAATTTCGTTGTTCGAAGTATTCTCCCTAGAAGTAGCATTACTATTTTTTTTGTGTAGTAGTTTTTGAATATTTTCAATAATAGAGATAAACTAATAAGAGATATCTTTATTTTTGGAACATTATTTGGGCCTAAATAATGTTTCAATAAACACAACAACTAAATCTCTATGAACAGTGAACAGTATGTAAAGAAACGAACAAATTAATACAATGTCTTGTGTCATACCTACATCTCCATACAATGACTTTACGGTGACACCACGACACAACGAACAGTGACGTCACCACTAAACATTTCAATAATGCCAACTTGACGGCGTGTTTTTATGACCCGATTAAAAATGGACTTTTTAATAATTTAAAAAAAAAAATGCATTTAATATTATTAAATAAAACTTATATGTATATTCAGAATCAGCGTTTATTGGTCTATATGAACATATGTTTTTAAAGTCATAATATTTTTCACTGGAGTTCCTTATTGCACTATTTTTTTTTTAATTTCAGTTTTTTGCATTATAATTGATTGGGTGGTGTTTATAAGAAATCCAAGTATTGTACCAGATAAAGGGTACACTTCTACACATAACTGCATACTCAAATTTCGATTTTTCGGAGATAATCAACTGGACAATCGATTTATTAGTCCCAATAAGAGATTGCATGTTGCATTATCATTCTAGTATCTTCTTTCTTTTTCATTTTAAACAAGATGCGTTCTGACGCATCTGTTTAAAATTACTGTTTTACTGATTCTTGTTTTACATCTTTTTTCTTGTTTTACTCACTGACGTTTGTCTTCTTCCTTCTGAGGAAGAAGACAAACGTCAGTGACATTGGTTCAAGCTCTCGCTAAAACCAATGGCATTATATAAACAGACTCGCCATAGTCTCACATACTCGCAAAATAATGTGGCAAGTAGGCAACACTCTTTTGTTTTCAGCAGTTTTCAGTAATTTCTTAATTCAAAAGTTATTCACCTATTAAAAAGATATGCTACTCCCACACTGAAGCCAAACTTCCAACTAACTTCCAACGTACGAAATACCCTTCTACACAATCGTCCGAAAGTTTGAAGTTGGAAGTTGGCCTCAGTGTGGCCGTACCACAAGACAATCAAAGAGTGTGTGTTTTTTCTCTAATGACGCATAAAATTTTCGGACGGGAAACATGAAAATTAATTGTATTGCTTATAATAATCGTTAATAATAAGTAATTTGTGTGTACATATAAATGAAATATTATTTATTCACTTTTACTACTGTTTGCCGTGTAATGGAAACCTTTTTTTTCATCACACAGGGGGCATTTTCCTACTGGTAAGACACGACCTTACTCGACAAGTGACACTTTAGTACTAAAGTACTAGAAATTGAGACTAGTGCTATTGCCTTGCTTTTGGCTTCCCACTTTGAGATTTCTACCCCGCATCTACAGTATATATTTGGTACCGCCGCCCTGGGAACCATTTATTGGATGACCAACACCTCTGCCACAGGTCACCCCAAGTGGTTTGCTACGTTTGGTGACTTAGCAGAGGTGCCCGGGTTCTTGGGGTTATGTTTGTCCGGGTCTTGATGGTGGGTGCGTCGGCCCACCTTCTGCGTGGCGGGCTGGATTGGGAGATGCTGGTTGAGGAAGACCCTTTACAACCGGTTACCGCTGTCCGGGCCGCTTGGTAGTACAGGGGCCCGACCCTCAGGCTCACGACTGAGGGTGGGCTGCCCCATCAACGAGTGTAAAAACCCTGCCGCTGCTGTTGTGCCGGTTCGTGACCGGAGGGGACCCAGCAGCAGCGTTTGGGGACCTCTCCAGCCGGACTCTCCCTGCCCATCGCCTTGCACCGCAGTGGGTGGATTGGATTCATTCGTTCATCACTCTTGGACACTCTGATCCCCAGCTTCCTACCCACCCCTCATACATTTTCCTTCCCAGACCTTCCTTCCCCCACATCCTATCATAAAAATAAAAAATCAATAAAATCATGACAAGACAACCAACACAAATTAAATTCATTACAGCGGCGAGTAGTAGGAGACCCCGGCGCAGGCCAAAGATGTTGGTGAATTACATCAACATTCGTGGCCTGAATACCAATTTAAACTCTGTCCACCACCACCTTTTTTCTCAACGCCCCAACCTACTATTCCTGTCGGAAACGCAGATAGCCGAGCCTGTAGACGCCTCCTATCTGGACTGCCCGGGCTTCACCCTCGAAAGCAAGTTCAGACCTAAAGGAGGTGTCTGTCTCTATAGTCGAGCTGACATCAACTGTGTGCGACTGTTGAATCTGGAAAACTCCAGATTCGATGTAATGTGGGTACGCGTCAATCTTGCCAGTATGGTAAGATTCTACGCGTGTTTATACCGCTCACCGAACTTTAGCGAATCAGACACGTCCGAACTCTTCAAACATTTAAGCGACACTAACGATGACCTCTTGCCCCGCTACCCTACGGCAGAGTTTATGGTCCTGGGGGACTTTAATGTTCATAACGAACCTTGGTTGAAGTTCTCAGGATCAACAGGCTGGACGACAAGCGGAATCCTTTGCCCTTTGCTACGGATTGGAGCAAATGGTTCAGGAGCCTACAAGGGTTCCTGACGTCCAGACTCACCGTTTCAATCTGTTAGACCTATTTTTAACCACTGTGCCACACGGTTACAGGATTGAAGTCACAGCGCCTTTATGATCGTCCGACCACTGCCTGGTGACGACATCAATCCCTGTAAACTTCAGACCGCCAAATGAGAGGCTGAAGAGAAAAGTGTGGCACTATAAGTCAGCAGATTGGTTTGGTCTGCGGGCACATTTTAATGCTTTCCCGTGGTCATCTGACTGATCCTTCTTCTTTTTCAAGACTTCGGATCCTTCAAGATGTGCCCAGGAAATTGGTGAAGTCATCACATCCGCGATGGATGGCTTCATCCCATCTACTGTTAAGGAAACTGTTGTAGGCTCAAAGCCGTGGTTCAGTCGACAATGCGCTGAAGCAGTTCGACGCAAAAACGCGGCTTACCGAGCCTACAACACATCTAGAACATACGAAGACAGAACAGCTTACAACAAAATGGCAAAGGAAACCAAGAGAATCATAAATAGGTCAAAATTGGAGCACGACCTGCATATCAGCAGAAAGCTGGCTGCATGCCCGCATTGCCGCAGGCAATTCTGGTCGCTTGCGGGCTCAATAGGCTGCAATTTCTGCAAATCCAGTCTGCAACCTCTCACCAGACCTGACGGCTCACTAGCAAACACCGCCACCGAAAAGGCAAACTTATTAGGTAAAATGTTTGCGGATAACTCAACCCTCGATGACCAAGGTGCTGTCCCGACGACGGTTCCTCACTGCGGTTTTCGTATGAAAAAGCTGAGGATCCGGCATCGGGAAATACTCCATGTTTTATGAGGGCTAGATGTTAATAAAGCTAGTGGGCCTGATGGAATACCTGCCCTGGTACTGCAGAGGTGCGCTGCAGAAATAGCTCCAATTTTGACGAAGCTTTTTAAAATGTCCCTGAAGACTGGCTCTGTGCCCTCTGGTTGGAAAAAAGCGGTTATCCATCCTATTCCAAAGAAGGGTGACCGCTCCAACCCGGCCAACTACCGCCCCATAGCGATCACATCAGTTCTGTCTAAAGTGATGGAACGTTTGATCAACGACAAACTGCTCACATACCTCGAGAAGAACAAAATTATTAACGACCGTCAATACGGATTCGGCGGAACCGCTCGTGCGGTGATCTTCTCGCGTATGTGACGCATGTTTGGGGGTGGTGCCTGGAACGTTTTGGTGAGACCCAAACGGTTGCACTGGACATTTCCAAGGCCTTTGACCGGGTTCGGCACCGAGGACTTGTCTACAAACTGCCTTCTTACGGACTTCCCGCATCCTTGTGTATGTGGATTGCCGACTTTTTGAAGGAGAGGTCGATTCAGACGGTAGTCGATGGTTTCACCTCTTCCTCACACTCGATAAATGCTGGCGTCCCACAGGGATCGGTTCTGTCTCCGACTTGGTTTTTGTTGCACATCAACGACCTTTTGTCGTGTGCACCAATTCACTGTTACGCGGATGACAGTACAGTCCATGATAGCTTTTTGTTTCACAAGCCCCCAAAGGGCTCACAAACCCCAACGGCTCGGAGGGCTTTGAAGCAAAGAATGGACGGTTACCTCGAGAGTGTTTTCTCTTGGGGTAAAACTAATCTCGTTGAATTTAATGTTTCAAAGACCCAATCTTGTCTGATTACGTCTAAAAGGGATCGAAATGAATATCTAGTATCCTTCAACGAAAGCAATCTTCCGAACAGGCCCTCCATTGATATGCTTGGTGTAACCCTAAGTGACCAGCTCAGGTATGGGGGCTCCATCGAAGCCAGAGTAAAGTTAGCCTCCAAAAAACTGGGCGTACTGTACAGGGCCCGCAGATACTTTAATAGTACACAACTGCTAACCCTGTACAAATCGCAAGTGCGCCCCACGGTTAAATTTGGCAGCCACCTCTGGTCTGGAGCTCCAAAATACCTGTAAAATACCCTCGACTCTGTGCAGAAACGGGCGGTCCGTTTGATAGATTCTCCCATCTTAACAGACTGATTGCAATCTTTAGAGCACAGGCGTCGGGTAGGAATGCTATCCTTGTTCTACGGGTATTACAATGGAAGATGCTCCGAGGAACTAGCATCATTGATCCCTTCGGCACCGGTGCATAGTCGGGAAACACGCCAAACGCGTGCCCAACGTTTGTACACGGTTGACATTTGCCACATGAGAACGGGTCGTTTCTTCGACTCGTTCTTGTGTTCAACAGCTCGGCTGTGGAATGATTTGCCGGCCTCTGTGTTTCCTCCTTCCTACAACATGGGTCTCTTCAAGACCAATGTTCATTCCTTCCTCTCCTCAAAAAGACCCTCCACACAGCATCCTAGATGACATAGGCCCTGAGGGAAATTATTTTCCTCAGGGCCTCCTGTGTGGAGTTAATGTAAAAAAAAAAGATATAACTTCATTGGCTAAGACTAGTTTACCTCTGCTTTCAGATGATTCTTTCAGATGATTCTTTCAGTTGATTCTTTCAGATGATTCTTTCGAATGATTCTTTCAGACGATTCTTTCAGATTCTTTCAGATGATTCTTTTAGATGATGATTTTTCATTTTGATGTGGAAAGGGAGAATGAAAACACAAGTTATTTTGAATGTTTACTTATGTACTTCGAAGTATACAAGCACTCATGACAATACATAATATAATTTAAATACATTTTTAATGGTTAACTATTATTTACATCACAACATTATTGATATTGATCCAATAAAATAATATGTAAGTACTATTATTAATCTACAGGTTTTATAGTATTAGTATTTACTTATAACTATATTTCTAACTTAATTAACGTCATTTTTAGAATAAGTAAAGATAATATAATAAATACGTTAAATAGTTTTTTCGATATTAGTATGATAAATAATTTTTTTAAATTCTAAAATAATGTGTCATTTTGAGAATAAGTACAGTTATATTAAATAAGTAGGTAAATAACACATTGTTTTTTTTTTCTCAATATTACCAATAAATAATTTTTTGTTTAAAATTCTCTACACTGATTTTTGACATTCAATATTAAACATAAAAATTAACACATTATATCATTTTTAGAATAATTTATGATGAAATAGTTTCTTTTAGATACATACATATTTTGCATTTACTATTTGTGAATTTTCTACTTTTTTAAATGTGTATACCCACAAAAGTCCCAAATGCTCCCATCTGGAGCCAGTGAGACTATGTTGTGAGGCTGAAGGTAGTGAAGTGGGAAAGAAGATGGGGAGGAGGAAGGTGGGGAAGTACCTGGCTATTCAGATCTGGCTAAAGCCATTTCAAGCAACTTTTCAATCCTGAATTTTGGTCTTACACCAGCGCGATACTGAGAGTATCTTTCAGTCTGGAACATACTGCAAATGTACCATAAATTATTTTTAATTGATTAATCGTGAAATAACACAAATTAATCAAATAAAATTTATTTGCCCACTCTAGGATTTAAACCCGCGACCTTCAGATTGCTAGTCGAGAGCCTTACCCCTTGACCACAGAGGCCGCCTTATATCATACGAATAAATACATGTATTCATGATCAATCATTAAAACATTGCTTATAAAACATTAATTTGGATTGATTCATACATTCTTTCCAAACTTTTAAATAAGTTACATAGATAAAGATATTTGTTATTGAATTTTTAGTGTTTACAAAATGTTATCTTACGCTAAATCCAAACAATACAAATCTACTTGGAATTACCCGGTATTTTTATAAGAATACATATTCTGCAATAAAATCTAGATATTTCAAGTTTTTAAACACGAAACTGTGAGTACAAATATCACATTTCATAAAAACTACATCCAAGGCAAATATTTTTTTGTTTCGAAATATTTTTCTATTAGCAGCCTAAATCAATGGATTAATAAATAATAAAATTCGTATTATTATTTATGATTCCTTTATAAAATATGTGAAAGCGTTGTAAATAAGCATATAATATAATGTCAAGTAATTGTGTTAAGCATACCATAATTATTTATTTCACCAATTCAGATACCCCCGTTATATAAAATAGACTACTTCACCGTGAAAATAAGCCCCTTTTTACAATGATATTACAAACATATAGACTTGTTATTATCTCATAAAATTAACACAAAATGTGACAAGTAACAAACACACTTACATTTCTAAAAATTAAAAAGAAAGACAAGCATTCCTGGGTTACGAACAACCTGACACTAATTTGAAAATCTCCTATTACCACCGCAGTAAACATAAAATATTGCTTGAGCTGAGGAGTTGAATTCAATACTCAGCCACTGACCAGTCATTATGTCATTTTCATACAAGACATGTGAGAAGAAAAAGGACGATCGTCAATGACGTGCCTATGAGCTCTCGTTTATTACTAACCTTTTTATTAAAAAAATTGTAACCATTTCATGTAAAAGCCCCATTGGCGTACAAAAGAGTAAATAAGTTGAGTTCGAGATAATAAATCACGTGACCTGTGTCTTGTTATTGTATCTTTTGCCTGCCACTTTGAGATCTCAATAACGTGTCTACAAGTTTTGTAATGTCATTGCCTTATTAGTGAAACTTGATGATCAAGAAAGAACCATAACCTTACATTCTGTTAGAATCACAAAATTATCATTTTATCGACAATGGCATTCATACATTATAGATTTAAAATAAAATTAAATCTATGGATTCATGCATATAATTAATTATAAAGGGATCCACACATAGCGGTGAGATTCATCTCTTGAGATTCAGGGTTGTTACAAAAGATTTTCAGAAATTTGTGAATATTGTTTTCAAAAAACCTTGAATCTTAGAAATATTTCTCACTCCAAATATTGACCCTAGCATTGCTTTTTCATGCTTAAAATGACAGTAAAACAGTGTTTAAACACTATTATGAATCATTAGCATTACATCTTTCAGTCTAAGGTATACAGAAAAAATGCAGCTTTCGCTACATCATTATGTCAAAAAAAATCATAATAATTAATTATTGAAACTATCCCTATTAATAATGTCATGATAGTTTTAGTAATGCGCATAAAATTTTATGAAAATATACTAGTCACAGACCATCATCAAAGAGTCGCTATAAATCATCAAATATTTTTGATTTTCTTTTTTTTTTTTAAAATAATTTATGTTCAGTTTTCCCAGTCTGCCGTCAGTGCCAACTCTCTCGCTTTCTCCCATGGGAATGGTGGGGATTCCACCCTCTCTGTTTCCCTTACTTTTCTTGCCATCCTGTTGTAATAGACCCCCGGATTTGCGTATTCGGGATAGCGCATGTTCGGCTCCTGGTTTTGGCTGTAGCCTGGCTGAGAGTATCCGACCTTGTAGGAACTGGTTGCAGGTCGGGAGGTTACACTGTTGTAACCTAGAAATAACAAACCATTGTTAACTTTTCGATTTAAACTCAAAATTATACTTTCTACCTTAAGGGGGGAAATGCCTTTAGATGACCCAATCTTTTTTTATTTCATAAATTGTTAGTATAACTGTTTAAGAATATTTTCCCAAAGTTTTAAATTTTAAATCGTTCCGGTGTTATGAGGGTATTTAAGTGAGCTTCCCCATTAAGTGCCGAATCGCATTGTAAACTTGAAAAGCGTTTGTCTCGAAACGACTTTTTTTGAATTTGTGTGCGCTCTAGTTCAGAAAGTTTTTAACCAATCATTTTAAAAATTTGCAGATACCTTCTTTATATAATTACGCTCTATGTGAACCTAAATTATATTATGTAAAAAAGTATTTTTAATTGCAAAAGAAATTTAAAAAATGGCAAAAATCAACACAAAAATTGTTTACACACCTGTAAAAAATTTATTTTAAATGTTTTTTGGGAAAAGCTAGGTTTACATAGAAGAGGCACGTGTTATTAGATTAAATTTAAAACCCTATTGATTTGAGATGAAAACTGTGGCCTCCAGAATGCACACAAATAGCTACGTCTGATGGTGACGTTCGATGGATAGCAGCTGATAATTTTCATATTTTCCGAGGAAATGCTTTAAAAAATTCACAATATTTTCTTAAATAGATGTATAAAATGACCTCAAAGTTTCAATAAATTATATACATTTCTTCCATGCCAAAAAAAAAAATCATGAAAATCGTTAAAAAAAACCTAGTTCCGAAGGTATTTCCCCCTTAAGAAATTTGCAGGTCAATAGATGTTTAGATTTATTAGAATGGTCTTCTTTTTCAATGATATATTACACTGAGGAGTATAACTTCAAAAGTTATCATAACAATAGTTAATCCAATAAAAGTAATTTTTTAATTTTTTTAATGATTTTTACAAAAGTCGTAAAGAATGAATGGATTATTTACCTTGCGATTGTGATGTGTACTGATTCTGTTGTGGCTGCACACACATCATTCCATAAACTCTGATTCCAGGAACAGATGCGTAGGTCGGCTGATCATGTGACATTGGTCCCTCTAGAAATGAAACAATAATTAGAAATTACGGGAACACCCTTTCTGTTGATATAATATCAAAGATGGAACTAATGTTTTACGAACCTAATACACATTCCTCTGGACACCGGCAGATTACCAGGTAGTGAGATTTGCCAGTCCTGATGTTCTGCAGGGCCAGTAGAGACCAATCTCTTGGTGAGCGGCATTCTCTCATTTCTGAAGTTGCTTCACATGTCTTTACCAGGGTGATGGCCTTCGCAGCATACTGAAAATACAATAATAACTTTATACTAATGCTTGATTATTTTTTCATTATTCGATGCATGGGTAATGTTAATTTAATTCTTGTTACAAGTTTTGGTTTATTCACAGACCTGCTTTAGATGAAATTGATGTAAAATCTGTAAATTAACTTCCGAATCCATCCACAAAAATATTAAAACCCCTGCCACACACAGATACAAAAGAAAAAAGATCATCGCACTCCCAATATCGCTCTTCATACAATCCCATCAGACCTGTCACACCTAAGCAGTTTATGCGCAGATCAACCTTAGACAATACAGATCTTATGCCGCGACTGCTCTTGAGGCGATATGTGAAAAGTTTTGCGACCCCCTCTCTGCCGAAAACTGCAATTTTAATTACGGAGCTGCCTAAACGGGTGGATGACAGCTGTCAAGTTGATAGTTTCAGTACAAAGAAATGGCATTTCGTGGCAGCTCTGTAATTCAACTGATCCGCTCTCCTACCATAGAAAGAAATATTTGATAGAGTCATGTGACGGTACAACACATAAGCATTCGCGGTTCAACAGATATCTGCTTGCGCCTTTGTAGCTGTGTGTGTCACCTTCATAAAGCTTTTCCTAGAAGCATAACTTTTAAATAAGCATTGTATCTACAGTTCTATAGTAGCGACGAATCCAACTGCATAGATGACTATGTCAATCTGTAAAGCTGTTCACAAGGAAGTTGTTTTTGAAATAAATTACAAAATGCACCTTTTTCTTGGAATCCGTGGACAGTTGTGTGGTGTGCAAATCGTCTGCGTTGAGAGAGGCAGAGCAGGGGTCCCTGTGCCGAGAGGGGCACGCGCACAAGGGCTGTGTGTAGTTGAGGCGGACGTACACGGCATTGCACACCTAGAAAGTAGAAACATTGTCTTATAAGAATTGTTTTTTTTTTAAATTTTATTTAATATAAATTTTACATTACAATTTATTTGCATTCTTTCGACTGACATAATAAGCTCATTCCCATATCACGGTAGTCTTATAATATAGAACGGTGGGAGGAGTCATTATAACAAGGAAACATGGTTAACAAAAGTACTTTAAAGGGTGTTATTATTTTGTTTACTAAATTCATTTTTCTCTGTTTCTTTACTTAGGTTTCCACGGCGCACAAATTGAAATATGTATTAATATTTGAATGTTTAAATCTAGTTAAAAATTAGTTTTTACTTTATTATGTGCACCTCTACGAAACCTAGTTTCTCCGATCTCAATTAGAGAAAAATGCTAAACTTTGTGATTTTTTTATTAATTACTAGCTGGTACCCGGCATGCATTGCTATGCCATTTAATAAAGAAATTGTTTCTCCCTGCGTGTCCTTTCCCACTCGTCCCGCTTCCCTTCCGCCTCCAATTCATCTCCCGCGTCTCCTTCCCCTCTAGCGTTCCCACTCCGCCTTCTCCACCTTCCCTCTCCCCACTCCACTCCCCTCCCTTCCCCCGTTCCGCGAACCCCTCTCTCCTTACAGGTTCCCCTCCCCCCTTCCAGGTTCCCATCCGCCCTCCCGGGTTCCCCACCCCTTCTCCCGCAAACCCCCAACCCGAGTTCCCCTCCCCCTCCTGCACTCCAAAAATTCATTCCCGGTACATTCAGTTTTTAACCAGCTCGAGTACCACCTATTGCAATTTTTTACACAAATTTAATCATGCCAGATCTCACCAGTAATTTTATACTAACCTTGTCCTGACAATAACAAACACAAAAAAAAGAATTATTCAATTTGGTGCAGTCGTTCGGAAGTTATGCGCGTACATACATTTCGGCGACTCATTTTTATTTATATAGATGGATAGATAGATACACATATAGATTTTTTTAAGAAACAACAGTAAAGTGTGTTGACGATATTATAATACATTTGCCTAATAAAATATGTGCGTTTTTCTTTTTTTCCTTTTATAAAAAACGTAAGCTTAGCTCTTTTTAAACTTTTTCATGTTTGCACTGAAAATTTTACTATTTCAAGTATTATACGTTTATTTCTAATAATAACTTTTAAAGCAAATTTCATCACTTAAAAAAAACGGTTTTTAGTTTTCGGAAACATTTAGAAACATTCCATTTATTTGGATTTTATTGCAAAGCGGAAATTTTCTGACCTTTTGGAGGAAAATGCCCGAGGCCTGAGGAGTTAGAAAGACCTGATAGTTAGAGGAAACCGGACGGCGCACAGTGTTTCGTTTCATACTGCTAGACGGAAAAAACTCACTTTGGAATTCTGGAAAAATGACTTCGTGGGGGTATTAACATTTAGTTAATATGACCAATACATTTTTATTGGGGGTAATTAATGCACGGGTTGTCCATACCAGACCCACAAAGTTAGGTTCATTAGTTAATTAATTTTCAGTTGCTTTCATTCACATCTGGAGGCTACTTTGGAAGGTATGGTGTATGTTTTTTTTTGTAAAATTTTATTATAAATTATTTCGTTTTTTTTTTAAATAATGTTAAATTTGAGTATTTTTATGTGGTTTAAAAATATTTAATTTCTAATTTCTCGAGAAGTATCAAATAGGTCGTGTAATTTTTTTATTGTAGATCGAACAATTATTTTCTATTCAAATCAGTTTCGATACCTTTGCTCATTAATGTTCACCAATCATATTTTGTCATTTCACTGGCTCCAGATATCAGATTTCCAGGCAGGAATTATTCGATAGATTAATAGAAAGGTTTAAGGGAATATATAATCACTAGCAGTTAAAAACCCACTCTGCAGGTTTTTGCTGCTAGGCCCCGCGGGCGGCTTTTCCTTCTGCTTACTCCGATTAGTGTTGGTGACCATTTTATAAATCCAATAGGAACTGGTTCCAAAAATAGCCCGTTCCTCGGATCCACTGTCATTCAGTGATAGCTAGTCACCGGTGCAAAGTAACTGGGAAAAAAAAGTGACTAATTCTTGAATTCAAACCCGAATTACAAAGGTAACTTTGTTTTAAATTCCACATACACAGATTGAACACAAGCAAAAAGTGGATCGCAGCCTCTCGAAGGATTTGTAGTTAAATTTTGTGAGTGGCTTCAAGACAGTAAAAAGCATTGTATTAATTACATCAGATTTAATAATAAACAATTTTTCCACTCAATGTGCTAAATTTAATTGTTCCACCCAATTCCGAGTCAATAACAATGTTCGCGACCTGATTATTCTGATGACTCCTCTGAACACTCTGAACATAAAAGTAATTTATTTTCTCACAAATCTATTGGTCCTGTATTCTGTCTTAAAAAAAAATAAACATTTATGTACCTGTAGTTAATTTTTCTCGCCGCAAATGGCTAAGATAGTAATTTAAGATAAGTAATAATTTTTCATTTCTTTACTTTAAGTTCTTGTACATCTTTTGATTAATTATTTTATTTTCTGACTGTACTTTATACAATTAATGCTTATTTTTATTAAGTGCTGTTGCTAAATATAAATAAAATAGTTTTCCTTGTTAAGTAATAATTGTTTTGTTTATTTGTTACCTATTTTTTTTATCATCTATGTATTTATTTTTGCAATTATTTCGTGATTTGTATTATTTTTCTGACTGTGCTTTTACCTACTTATTATCCTCAAAATACCCTCTATTTTACTGTTTAAAGTTGTTATCATTATAAACCTCTAAATACCCTATTAGTAATGTATTAATTATTTCAAAGATATTTTTTCCGATTTTTATTATATCACTTTCAATCCAATTTTCAATACATTCGGATTAAATACTTCCACAAGAGGGTTCTAAGCTCTTTATTATTATCTAAGAGTTTTTTCCGTCTAGCTTGTATGAAACGAAACACTGTGCGGCGTTTTGTCCATACACATGTATTCCCCAATTTCCTCTCTGGAGTCTGACGCTACTACAAATATTTTTGAATATAGATAGATATCAACCACTAGCGTGTTGGTACGTTTTGCTTTTTTGACAAGTTAGTTTTTAGGTCAAGTTACTTGGAGTTAGGACAACCCAAAAATCGTTAAAATTGCCTGGGTTGAACGCCATCAACAGACGATACAAACTAAACAATGAATGATACGCTTTTAGATGTTTATTAACAATTTATTAAAAAAAGCAAAACATACAGACATAGAGAATTTTCTTCTAATGCAGTTAGTAAAAAAAAATCTTAAAAATCGGGCCAGTTTTGGAAGAGAAAAATGGGGTATAAAAAAACCTCGATTTTGATTATTTTATTTAGGTACTAGCTGGTCCCGGCATGCGTTGCTATGCCATTTAATAAAGAAATTGTTTCTCCCTGAGTGTCCTTTCCCATTCTTACCGTTCCCCTTCCGCTCCCTTTCTTCTCCTGCGTCCTCTTCCCCTCTCGCGTTCCCACTCCGTCACCTTCACCTTCCCTCTCCCCACTCCACTCCCCCCCCCCTCTTCCCCTGTCCAGCTAACCACCCTTTCGAGTTCCCCTCCCCCCTCACACGTCCCCTTCCCCTTCCGCATTCCCCTTCCACCTTCCCCGCCTTCCTTCTTCCCTTTCCCGCTCCCTCGTCCCGCCAACCCTCCTCCCGCGTTCCATTTATTCAATCCCAGTACATTCAGTTTTTAAATAGTCCGCGTGCCACCTTTTACAATTTTTATTCAAATTTCCATTTTTCATGTATATTAAATTTGGTACCTAACATAGGTACCTATTTAAAATATCTAAAAATTCTTGATTCGATTCAAACTATTAGGGGAGTACCTACATTAAATAAATTTATCAACTTAAAGATTTTCAAAAATAGAATCCTGATTGAACAATCATTCATTGTTTTGCAAAATGTCATTCTCTAACACGCGAACTGTCAAACGTGTGATGTTTTCTGTTATTATCTAATTTTCTGCGCAATTTTCTTAATTTTTCTCTCCGTAAGAACCATCCCCGAACTTCAAGGAATATTCTAAAAAAAGAATTAGCGAAATCGGTTCAGCCGCTCTCGAGATTTGCGCTTACCAACAAATTTAGCGATTCATTTTTATATTATAGATTATCAGCCTGAGATGCAGTCGTCCCTTTCGATAAGAGCGATAGTGACAGCTAGTTCGGTAAAATACTTATTGTTCAAATTCCTCTGTGATCGGATTTCCTCTCGAAACTAACTCGATCAATTTTAAGAACTTTTATATTTTAGGTACCCCAGATTTGTTAAGTGAATTTTTATTTCCTCATCAATATTTTGAATACATTATTGCTTACCTGTTGTATGGCGCATTCCGGCAGCAGGTAGATGTGCTGGTTGTGGGGATAGTAATGGTACTTGGTGGGTTTGGCCAGTACAGATGTGGACCCATCCGGCAGAGGTACGGACTGAAAATAAACATTTACTTAATTCAATATTGTCAACAACTGTTTTATTAATTCATTTTTTTTAATATATCAACTGGGATGTTTTCGACCACATTTTGGCCAATTTGCAAACACCCTCGAGCGTTTCTGGGCAAAATGTGGCCAATTCGAAGAGATATTTTAGAACATTTTTTAGAATTATTTCAAAAGTTCCCGCGCGTAGTATACTTCGATTAATCACAAAGATAACTTAGTATTTTCACTCTTCAATAAGATATGTTTCGCATCTCTTTTAAATTATTTGTTACTGACGTTTCGCTAACCGAAATAATTGAAATATTTTTTCTTACAAATCATTAATCGTATATTACACACTAAAAAATGCATTTTAATTTAAAATTATATTTGTGATATCATTTTGGCCATAGACAACACACACAGAAGTCATAATATTTCATATTCTTCGAATAGTTACTATTTACCCCCATTTGGGGTATATAGTACCTATTTGAATTTGGGACGCGGGAATGGGTACCGCCGCCCCGGGAACTTTTATTGGATAACCAACACCTCTGCCATAGGTCACCCCGTTCGCTACGTTTGGTGATTTAGCAGGGATGCCCGGGTCCATGGGGTGAGGTTTGTCTAGGTCTTGGAGGCGGATGACCAAGACACACTAAACCCCAGATTCCTACCCACCCCTTAAACCCCTTTCCTTCCCAGATCTCTCCTCTCATTCCTTTCATAAAAAAAACCCTCCACACAGCATCCCCAAAGATGAAATAGGCGCTGAGGGAAATTATTTTCCTCAGGGCCTCCTGTGTGGAGCTCATGTAAAAAAAAATAATAATACGCAGAATTCCAGTGTTTATAATCATAACGATTTTTTAATTTTTTTTTATGAATCCTACAAATATGGGACAAACAGTTAAATGTAGGTGCATCCAATGACTCTAATACTATCCGCAGTTTATACGCCTGCAAATTAAAATTCGGAGGTATGATTTGTTTTTATGAGGACCAGAAATTTCCAAATCGGATGCTCAGAAATCCCGGACGCTGGTATGGTTTACCTACGACGATTTACATACAATATAACTTCTCTGTTTATCTTTTTACGAGAAAATTGGTAAGGTTACAACGAAGCTATCATCGACGTTTTTTTATGTATTCCATGATGTCTTTTTTTACTTGTGAGGTTTGATTCCTCGCGTATTTTAATGAGCATACTTTATTTGTAAATATATTCGAATTCGCAAAATTTCGTTGCGGGTTTGTTACACCAATGCGGGTGTATTATGTAAGTGCAGGTGGAAATTTCGAGCAAATGAATAATTCAACTCATTAAAAGTAAAGGGTCCAATAACAGAACTGGAGAGGCTTTTCACCTTTTCGAAACGCGCTCTCATTTTTAAGGTGACGATGTTTAAAATGCCAGATGATATATTGTACCTACCAGCCTGTTTGTTCTATTTTCGGAACAACTCATATACATATGTCTCATAGAAATCGTTGTATCTCCCTTACTATCTTGATGAGAAATATGATTTAAACGGTGTTAGAAAGAAAAAAAAACCATGCTTTATATTCAAATATGAATAAAATAAAATAAAATGTATACAAAAAATATGTATAAAAACTAAAAATAACCACAAAAGAAGTAAAATTTAGATGAAATGATAAGTTTTGAATCGCAATTTGAAATAAATTTATAAAACTTTGCGAATTTTTTATTAATTATTTTTACATGGAACGACAAAAAAGTGAGGTGACAATAACGTGTGTAATACATTTGTCTAATAAAATATGTATGTGTTTTTATGTTTTTTCGTTATCAGTAATTTTAGTTAGAAAAAACGTAAGGTGAGTCATTTTTGAAACTTTATTTATTGATTAATGCCCTTTTTCGGGGCTTTTATATATAATAGTAAGAAACATACAATATTTATTGTACATAGCTGAACTGCCTCAGTAACAATATTTTATATTTGTTTAAAGGTAAATTGAAGATGTCCACTGACTTGGTATAATCGTTTCCCTCCATTAATATTCTGGGCAAAGAGGAATACATGTGGTAGTTAGTCCCAGAATTTCTGCACTGAAATAAATCCCGACTTCCAATATTACGTAATGGTATCCGGAATGTTATCAATTCAAGCAATACCGGACTATCAACCAAATCATTTAGAATTTTATATTGAAATACCAAGTCAGTGAAAATTCTTCTGTCTGACAATTTGAGTATATATTCATATTATTGACTTTTGTAGTTCAACACAATTGCTGGAATACCCACATTAAAATTTATAAAACGTAAGAATTTGTTTTGTATTCTTTCAACAGCTTGTATATGTATATTATAATGTGGGTTCCAGGTGGGAGAATTGTACTCAAGTTGACTTCGTACATAGGCAAAATATGACAGTTTAATACACTTTGTATTGTTGAAATTTCTAGTTAGCGTAGTTATAAATCCCAACATTTTTAAGCCCTTATTAGAGATTTCTGTTATGTGGTTAACAAATAAGTTAAACTTTTTTAGGTTTGCATGCAAACAAAAATAATAAAAAAATTAATATGTTTATTTAACTAACTAACTAACTAACCATCACGCCGTTTCCCCGCAGGGGTAGGCAGAGAGGACGGACCGCCAAACAACTCGGTCTTGGCACACACTCTTTGCCTCACTCACATTCATACATCGTCTCATACATTCTCTTCTATTATTCTGACTTTTGACATGACCCGACTCAAGTATCTGATTCACTTGATCGTGCCATGTCTTCCTCGGGCGTCCCCGACTTCTTCTACCATTCACATTCGCGTCGTATATTCTTCTTACACTACTTCCTTCGTTCATTCGCTCTACATGCCCAAACCATCTGAGGGTCCCTTTCTTAATCTTACTCATTATGCTTACATCAGCCTTACATTCTTTGCGGATATCCACATTTCTCACACGATCATACATTGTTTTACCACACATACGTCTCAGGGATCTCATTTCAACTGCATTCAGTTTACTTTCATCCTTCCTCTGCCAGTTCCATGCCTCACTGCCATACATCAGGGTAGGTACCAGGACTCCATTGTGGACTGCTAGCTTCGCTTTTTTTGACAGTTTTTTATTAGCGCCAACGGCATTCAGTCCACCATTAATGGAGTTACCGGCATTCACCCTTCTTTCAATATCTCTTTCAGCCTTCCCATCTCTCGTAAACATACTACCCAGATACACAAACTCATCCACCTGCTCCAAATATTCATCATTCACAACTATGTTGCATACTGTTTTCGTACTCTCCCTTTCAAACACCATGACTTTAGACTTACTTACATTCATCATTAGCTCATTTTTCATACATACTTCGTTCATCCTAGATACGAGAGACTGTAGATCTTCCATAGTGTTAGAAATCAGCACCGCATCATCAGCATACAACAGGCAACATACTTTCAGATTACTCAATTTCGCGCCCAATCCCACCTCATTCAATTCTTGCATACAATTATCCATGTATAGATTGAATAACCATGGTGACATTACGCAGCCTTGCTTGACACCTTTTGTGATGTCAAACCACCCCGTAAAACCACCGTTTACCCTAACACACGCAACGCTTCCCTCGTACAGAGACGCAATTGCCTGTATGAGATTTGTATTCACTCCATACTTGGACAAAACCTTCCATAGCTTTTTCCTGTCGACTCGGTCGTATGCTTTTTGTAGATCTACAAAGGCGCAGAAAAGTTTCTGGTTTTTCGCCAGAAATTTCTCAGTAAGCATACGCAAGGAGAAAATCTGGTCCATGCATCCCTTTCCACTCATAAAGGCACCTTGCACATCCCATATTTTATCCTTTGTTTCCATTCTTACCCTTTCAATCAATATTCTTCCGTACAGCTTGCCGACTGAACTTAGCAGGCTAATAGCCCTATGATTTCCACATTCCATACGTGACCCTTTACCTTTGTATAACGGCATGATTACAGCCCTTCTCCAATCTAATGGCGTGTAACCCTCCTCTAAACACTGATTAAAAAGTTTGCACAACCATGTGAGAATAATATGGCTATCTCCTTTAAAGTATTCGGCAGCAATATTGTCGAAACCAACAGCCTTACCATTCTTCATGCATTTTATCGATTTTTTTATTTCATCCACGCTGATTTTGATTGAATTCACTCCGTCATCGTTCATACCCGATTCACTGCTGGCCTCACTATCACCCGGATCGCTTTCAAAAACCTCCTCAAAATATTTCATCCATCTCTCTTTTATTTCTTCCTCATTCGTCAACATTTTTCCATCTTTCGATTTTATGACTTTCCGGCTTCCGTTCTCTGAACCACTCCGGGACCTTTTGACCTCCTTCCAAAACAGTTTAATGTTTATTTCTATTTACAAAATTTGAAAGCGTATTTTATCACCTTTCAAAAACAGTTTTTAGGTTTTTGATACGTTCACAAACATTATAAAATAATAAAATAATTCTTAAATACTGCTTTCACGTTCTAACTAGCGATGCTTTATCACATAGTTATGATAATTTTATTCCAAAATAGTCGCCCGTACATATTACTGACATACTAACGACGGAAGCAAACATTAGTCAAGCCTCCAAATACTAACTTCAATACTTGTCATAATTATACATGATGGATCATTAGTTTGAATTGTACAATTATTATTACTAGATGTCAAACATTAATGGTAGGCAATGAAAAATAAAACCCATGCATTAAAAACCCTGACACCTTTGATGGTAATATTGTGTACCGCATGGGAGGTAAGTTTGTACTAATATTTTTTACGTAGGCAGTAATGCGTTTCCGGTCCAGTCATCTAGTTAAGTTGTGATGTATTGGTAAAAATAATGAGATCTCTCTTTAACACTTTATCGAGCGATGTGAAAGCATGCTATGCACATAAATTAAAACGGAATTTAATTCGCGCATCAAAACTGGGAAGTACAAACTAAATCTAAATCCGAAATTATTATAAAACACATTAATAATCTATGTAAACCATGCATCATTGTCGTTATTTGTTTTTGGGGTGTTATGCCGTGTTGCGCTACCTCCTTCTTTAGCCAACGTTTCGGACATCGTTGCAGTGTCCATCATCAGGGCAGATCTGGTAGATGTGATCCGCCGGATCTGCCCTGATGATGGACACTGCAACGATGTCCGAAACGTTGGCTAAAGAAGGAGGTAGCGCAACACGGCATAACACCCCAAAAACAAATAACGAAAATGCTTTTGGCCGTGAAAATCTTAAAACTTACCATGCATCATTGTATCAAAACAAATAAAAATTTAAAAGAAGTAAAACTTTTTATCATATTTTTTATAAAATTACGATAATTTTCGTTATTTGTTTTTGGGGTGTTATGCCGTGTTGCGCTACCTCCTTCTTTAGCCAACGTTTCGGACATCGTTGCAGTGTCCATCATCAGGGCAGATCCGGCAGATCCGGTAGATGTGTAATTTTTAGTCGTGAAGTGTGTGCTTATTTACTTCGAAGCGATACCGTGCCGCCAGCACCACTAACTTTCACCAGTACAAAATAATCGTGACAAGCAGTGGCGTCATCGCCGCGGAACGGAATAGAAAGTTCATTAAAACGTGGTATTTATGCTAGCCAGGGGCAAGTCCGTTTGCGAGACGCCGACGGAAGTGGCTCCATCTCTTAATGAAATCTAAAATTAGAAATCACAATGGTAAGAATTTAAGAAAAAATAAGATGAAATAAATAAAAATTACAATGGTTAACTTTCACCAGTACAAAATAATCGTGACAAGTAGTGGCGTCATCGCCGCGGAACGGAATAGAAAGCTCATTAAAACGTGGTATTTATGCTAGTCAGGGGCAAGTCCGTTTGCGAGACGCCGACCGAAGTGGCTCCATCTCTTAATGAATTCTAAAATTAGAAATCACAATGGTAAGAATTTAACGAAATAGAATTACAATGGTTAAAGCGAATTTAGTCAATATAAATCAAAATGGTTTACCACAAGCTGGCATTACTGTATACTTAGACATGGTTTTTTTGCTCTATTAATATTAAATGAATTTTACTAGAATTAAAATTACACTGGTTAAAGCGAATTTAGTTAATATAAAGTTATAACACAAAATGGTTCACCACGAGCTGGCATTACTGTATACTTAGACAAGTTTTTTTGCGTTTAGCTTTGGTGTAGCCGTCAATCACCGGATACCAAGAGCTATTGAGCTTAGCTCCGTCGTCTCTATTAATATTACAAGGATTTTTGTAGATTTCAATTGCCTCCGTAATTAGGCGTGCTCTGTAAGTTTTGGGTCTTCCCAAGACGATAATAATTACGAAAAAAGTCGCATTTAAGAGTTAGTAGGTAAGTACTTTTCTACAGGTATTTAATTTTTTTTAATGTAAATATCTCATAAAATTTTAGATTCACCTTAATTGCTGTAAAAAACAACTATTTAAAGTTAGTGGTACGTTCCTACTTAAAACCAACTAGTTTCGATCGCAACCGTTGTCAACTTGCTTAATAACTAATAATACCGTATGTAATATGTAATATTACGTTCAGTGTATATTATTAATATTCCACCCCAAAGTACCTACCTAATTTAAGAATTATAATTTGTTATTCAGGCTAATTTGTTCGCTTTTGGGAATACCGCACACATGACTCATGGAAATCGCTGTACCTGCCTCTGTCATAGTGAGAAATATGATTTAAACGATGTTAGAAAGAAAAAACATCAAGCTTTATATTCGAATCTAAAAGTTAACAACAGAAAAAAATAAAATGTGCATCTTTATGAAGCCAAAAAATCCGACGACAATTTGAGAAATTTATGAAACCAAAGAAATGTGAGGTGATAATAAAGTTTATAATACATATATTATGTCTAATCTTATATATAATTAATAATTAATTTTAATTAATTTTTTTGTATTTTGTACCTACATCCTGTGTGGTTCAAATTCAATGCCTAATAATTTTACTTTGTATTTATTTTTGTGTAAATGTTTTAAACAGTGGTTTCCTGCACTATTTACTAGTATAATTTCGTTAATATTGTTATATACATGTATGTAAAAGCCTAAATAGGCGTAAATAAATAAATATTAATAATTACTAATTCTTAATTACTATTTTTTTTTGTTTTGATTTAAACAAATGTAATTTTTTTTAGTTGTCCTCTCCTAAATACAAGCAGCTGCTTTATTATGAGAGTGATTGAAATATTGATGTATAGATATATTATGTTGTAAAATTGTAACCTTGTTATATGTTTCAATAAAAAAAATAAAAAAATCTTGTGTCACGGTGTTTGTCACGGTGTTTGTGTCACTCCTCCGAAACGGCTTGACCCATTTTTATGACATTTTTAATGTATATTTGGTAGGTATGAGAATAGGTTTTAAAGTATATTTCATACCGCTAGGTGATTACGGTGTCCCTATCCAGAAAAAATTCAAATTTTTTGTCAATTTTTTTTTGTATTTTTTTATTTGGCATCAAAAAATACCTCCAACCCCAAATTTTAACCCACCTACCCCACCCACCCAATTTTTTATCGTAATTTTAGTATTTTTGTATGAACAAATTTAACCGTCTTTCGTATTTCAAACAGAACGAAATTATTTATGTTGTTGAATGACAGATGGCGCTACGTCCGCCTCATCGAACTTTCATCCATATATGCGCAAGACATTCACGAGAAGCGACCATGTTCTCGCATGGGCAAACCATCGAGCTTATTTGTGTTGGCTAAAGACGGACTGACAAAAATAACTCAATTGCTCTTCGAAATTAATATTGTTTTTCTTTATTTCATTTTCCTACTTCAGGATAAAAAATATATTACTTTTTTTTACTTTAAGTTTAACTTTTAAGAGATCAAATAATGAATACGTTCATTTTTTTGTTTTTATCAGCGGTCATCGTCTACAGCGCTCCATTCTTCTTTCTGTCATAGATTCCATCCCTACACACTTACAATACATTGGTTATTTTTCATTTATCAACCAAAATATTCACTAGAAATAATTTATATGGCAGAACAACATTTGTCGGGTCAGCTAGTAGTATATGAGTGTTTGTTTTTTTTGTTATCACTAATTTTAGTTTATGTTTGCTTTTAAAAATTTTATATTAACAATACTACGTGTAGGTATATGCTTATTTTAAGCGCATTTCATCGCCTTTCAAAAACAGTTTTTCGGATACATTCAGAAATATTCTATTTATTTGAATTTTATTGCCAAGCGGAAATTTTCTGGAGGCCTGAGGGGTTAAAACCAACAAGGGCAGCTTTGAGCTTTCTTCCAGCTTACATAGATATAGTTCCTTATCCACGAGGTTGTCTCAATGCCGTTATAATGAAGTAACGAATTTGCATTTTAGTGTGGGTGTTTTAAACTGTATTTTATTACGAATGACCAGATACAAATCAGAGTAAATATATACGAGTAAACTCCGAATATGTATTCAACTAGCTGAATACGTTTTGAAGCACTAGATTCACTGACCGAGATCATTAATTTAGAATCAATTTTATAGGGAACATATCGCCGTTCCGGAAGGACAACGACGCAACTGCAAAAATTGGTTAAATACGGATAAGTCCGTAAATGGTCTCAGAAAACCATTGGGCACACTGGGGAACAACGACGTAACTGTAGTTCCTATTCGAACCGCCAGAGGGAAGTTACTTCGTTGTTGAAATATCAGCTGTTTGTTATCTTCCTTCAGGGCAACAACGCCCCAAGCTTCAATTGTGTTTATGAGTGACTAGAGGAGTGTTACATTGTGTGGAATAGTGACGCCTTCTGGAAAAGCGAACAATTTTTGGGGGGAATAATGATGTAATTGCTCTTGTCAGTTAAAATTGGGGTTTAAAATTAGGGTGAAAAAATTCCTACTTCCGGTGATTGAAAGAAAAGTATGTATTCTATGCGCATTTGTTTTACCATTATTCTCTGTCGCATACACACTCTTTAATAAATATTTCATTAAACTACAAATCCTTTTTTTGTTTTTTTGCAAAATTATAGTTTTTGCAGTTGTGCCGTTGTTCTTTCGGAACAGAGATATTATGAATATAATAGGACATGGAATTTATTATTTAGGCATGTTTCTACATATCAGGTGGTATAATCTTTCTCTTTGTGGCGATCGAAAGAAACGATCAAAAGCAATCTATATAATTGAATAGTCTAAAAAACAAATGGCAACGGGCAGGATATGTCACTCGGAGGGCGGACAGCCGATGTATAAGCATTTCACTAAGGCGTCACTACTCCTTATTAGTCGAAGGATACAGTTAAATATGACTGAGTCGGATAGGGTCGGATGGTAGAGCTGTTTAAATGTGACCTTTTCTTTTTCCGATTTTTCTAATTCAGATTTTCGATTGAGTGTCGCTTATATTTTCTTCATTAATTAAAATGTTTCAATTTGTGGTTTTACTTATTAAGCAAAAAAAAATAAATAAAGAAAAAAATGTTTAATAAATAAAGAAAAAAAGACCAATATTTTATTAATATTTTTTTTTACTTCAAATAATGTCAAGAATCACCGGGTAGTAAGTCAAGTACGACTTTTAACGTTTTTTTTATATTAACTCCACGCAGGAGGCCCCGAGGAAAATAATTCCCATCTTTGGGGATGCTGTCTGGAAGGTCTTTTTAGGAAAGGAAGGAAAGCAAGTTGTGGGAAGGAAAAGGGTATAAGGGGTGGGTAGGAATCTGGGGGTCAGTGCGTCCAGGAATGGCGGACGGATGAATCCATCCCTTCCACTGCGGTGCAAGACGTTGTACCGAGAGAGTTCGGCTGGAGAAGTCAAAGGGACAACCATTCTCCTCCGATCCGGCCTGCCATGCAGTTGGTGGGCGGACACATCCGCCGCCAAGACCCGAACAAACCTCACCCAGTGAACCCGGGCACCCCTGCTAAGTCACCAAACGTAGCGAACTACTTGGGGCGACCTATGGCAGAGATATTGTTAAATGGTTCCAGGGGCGGCGGTATCCATACCCGCCTCCCAAATTGTTGCAGGCCGTCGACCAATAAAGTCTACAGATCATATTTCTAATCATGATAGTAAGGGAGGCCCAACGATTCTATGAGACTTATATGAGTTGTTCTGAAAAGCGAACAAATTTGTCTGAGGGGTTAAAACGCGTTTGTTTTTTTATACACAAATCGTCATATTCAGTTCCGCAAAAATGAATTTCGTATGCATTCCATAATGATACACTTTATACCTGTATATTTTATTAAGTATCCGTAATTTATTTTTCATCTGGCAGTATTGCAACCTTATTGGAACTAATTTCATTGTTTTTTTTAAATGTGTGAGTGTTGGAATGAGAAGCGTCAGTGGGCGGGAAAGCAATTTCCCGCTCGGCAGTCTGAAAAGACCCACCCACGTTCGGCAATTTCCGCCATTAATCGGGTCATGACGGTACCGTGTGAAGTGATGCGAGAATGGTATATACCTTTATCACACCCTCTTAACTCGGGTAATTATTATTCATAATTCATTACCGATCGGCAAGCGAACCTTACCGTAAAAATGATGTTTGTCTGTTAATTGGTCTATGTAGGTACTGATAGATCCATAGACAAACATCACTTTTACGTAGAGGTAGGCGGTTGGGTAGGCCTGAACATTGCGCAGGTCGTAAAGCGAGCTTGTTTAATGGGCCTCAACGAGTAACTACTGTTATATTATCTATTTTTATATGATGTCAGATGATAAAGTTGTTTACGAAATAGTGGCGTGTAAGGAATTTATTAAGGAAATCAGACTGTTTTGTGGTTTAATGTCATTCCTCGGGAACGAGGCATAATGTTAAATGATGTTATGCGAGAGATTCCGGCTGGGGAGGTTAAAAGCTCCCTCAACCAGTCTCTCTTGATCCTGCCCACTACACGGCTGGTGGGTAGACACATCGGTCACCAAGACCTCAACAAACCTCAACTCATAACTCGGGCACCCATGCTAAGTCATCAAACGTAGCGAACTACTTGGGGTGACCTATGGCAGAAATGTTGGTTATCTAATAAATGGTTCCTGGGGCGGCGGTACCCATACCCACCTCCCAAATTGGATGCACCAGCGTGTAAATACAAAAAATCGACACTGAATAAATTTGGTTGTTATCCATACCAACTTATTACTAAGGGAACGTACCCATGCTACGTGACCAACTTTTTGCAATTTTTAACCCCCTCCCCCCGGTGACCAAAAACCTAAGCCCCCGCCGCTCATTTGTACCAAGCGTGGTATTTTGAAGACCCTCCCCCCCTGAACAGGTCACGTAGTATGGGTACGTTCCCTAAAGGTATTTTTGAAATCGATTTTAGGTTTAACAATTATTATAAGCAATAATTGTCAGCCTGAAACACTCATTTTACATTGAAAAATCTTCCGAGAAAAGATACTTGCCGCCAACGAGACTTGCACCCGTGTCCTTCTGATTGCCGGTCAGATGCTCTGACCACTGAGCTATGGCGGCTTATCTAATACCCGCCAAATAATTCAATATGTACTGGTGTTTCATTCAACAATTACTGATTATTATATTTTTCCACCTGAAAACAACCAACTTTATTTTTGTGAGGGAGGTATTGTACATAAGTACTAAATCTCTCGCTAGGTGGCGTCGAGACAAATTATGTCTACATTTTTTGGTGGAATACTTTTAACTTGTTAAATATTAATTATTATTTTTAATTTTAATTTTATTTTTATTTTTTTATTTATTTAATGTAGACATAATTTGTCTTGACGCCACCTAGCGAGAGATTTAGTACTTACAATACCTCCCTCACAAAAATAAAGTTGGTTGTTTTCAGGTGGAAAAATATAATAATCAGTAATTGTTGAATGAAACACCAGTATATATTGAGTTATTTGGCGGGTATTAGATAAGCCGCCATAGCTCAGTGGTCAGAGCATCCGACCGGCAATCAGAAGGACACGGGTTCAAGTCTCGTTGGCGGCAAGTATCTTTTCTCAGAAGATTTTTCAATGTAAAATGAGTGTTTCAGGCTGACAATTATTGCTTATAATAATTGTTACCCTTTGTACTATGCATGAAAATCTTGTCTTAAACATTAGTTTATAAATTAAAAATAATAATTAGATTTTAGGTTTGTTGAAATAATTAAACTCGCGCCACCTTCGAAAGAGTAGATTACGAATTCTTTTATGTTACACTTTAAAGCAGAATTTTGATACTTTTTAATGAAATTTTGCACGTTTAACATTAAAAATAAAAAGAAAAGTACTGCCTTCATAATATTCTGCCTTTCAAAAAACTCCGCGTAAAACCCGGGAAACCGGGTACTTTAGCTAGTAAGCCTATATAATCAATATGTAATCCTCAGTTATCGAAATATCGCATACGTAAGCAAGTATTCTGTTAATAATAATTGTAGTTTGAGACTCCAATCGCTGCACTTGAACGTATGCACTTAGCGGGAATCGAACCAGCCCACCCATTCTCGCCAACCTGTTATGTTACCACAGCGGAACGGTATCGACCATTACATCACTGGATATATCGCATAAAGCATGACAGGCGGAAAGCAATGACAGAATAAATTAGTTATTGGACCATTACCACGTCATTATCACGTTATTGCTTGGTAATTAATAAACGTAGAGATTCATTGGATATCAGTATGGTAATTATCATGAGTCGTATTACAGTAACCCGTATTCAGGGTGACAAGAGACATACTTGACTCACTTTAACTAGTGATTCCTGAGTTTACTATTTGGAGTAAAAAATGTTAATGAAATTTTGGTCTCCGGTGACTTTTTCGGTGTGTATTTTTTTTTCATTAAAAGTAAGCAAAAACAAAATCTTCCACTTGCTAACAGCACTGTTACCCAGCAGAGTAACCGCCCAACCCCTAACCCCGAGCCCAACTGTCCAATACCTTTTTAAAACGTTTTTAATTGAAAAAAAAATCACATTGAATGAGCAGGTATCTACCGAATCTTCTGACAGCCATTTACATGGAATTTTTACATGGAATTGTTTCCAGTGGGGTGGTTTGACATCACAAAAGGTGTCAAGCAAGGCTGCGTAATGTCACCATGGTTATTCAATCTATACATGGATAATTGTATGCAAGAATTGAAAGAGGTGGGATTGGGCGCGAAATTGAGTAATCTGAAAGTATGTTGCCTGTTGTCTGCTGATGATGCGGTGCTGATTTCTAATACTATGCAAGATCTACAGTCTCTCGTATCTAGGATGAACGAAGTATGTATGAAGAATCAGTTAATGATGAATGTAAGTAAGTCTAAAGTCATGGTGTTTGAAAGAGAGAGTACGAAAACAGTATGCAACATAGTTGTGAATGATGAATACTTGGAGCAGGTGGATGAGTTTGTGTATCTGGGTAGTATGTTTACGAGAGATGGGAAGGCTGAAAGAAATATTGAAAGAAGGGTGAATCCCGGTAACTCCATTAATGGTGGACTGAATGCCGTTGGCGCAAATAAAAAAAACTGTCAAAAAAAGCGAAGCTAGCAGTCCACAATGGAGTCCTGGTACCTACCCTGATGTATGGAAGTGAGGCATGGAACTGGCAGAGGAAGGATGAAAGTAAACTGAATGCTGTTGAAATGAGATCCCTGAGACGTATGTGTGGTAAAACAATGTATGATGTGCCTAAACCGATTAGCAAGTTGAAACATCGTGTGAGAAATGTGGATATCCGCAAAGAATGTAAGGCTGATGTAAGCATAATGAGTAAGATTAAGAAAGGGACCCTCAGATGGTTTGGGTATGTAGAGCGAATGAACGAAGAAAGTAGTGTAAGAAGAATATACGACGCGAATGTGAATGGTAGAAGAAGTCGGGGGCGCCCGAGGAAGACATGGCACGATCAAGTGAATCAGATACTTGAGTCGGGCCATGTCAAAAGTCAGAATAATAGAAGAGAATGTATGAGACGATGTATGAATCTGAGTGAGGCAAAGAGTGTGTGCCAAGACCGAGTTGTTTGGCGGTCCGTCCTCTCTGCCTACCCCTGCGGGGAAACGGCGTGATGGTTAGTTAATTAGTGTTTCCAGTTTGAAATATAGTAAAATAAACTACCGAAGTATTTCTTTCCTCCAATCAATAAGTACCTAGAATTTGAATAATACATGATGAATGAACTTTAAATTATGATGAAAATTTTTAAGCCGCCGCATCCCGAATTTCTACCGATTTCTTACATATCTCCCTTAAACATTTGAAGTTTAAAAAAAAATGTATGTTATTTTTGAAGATAATATCTAGAATCTAGACTTTCCCCACGCCGAAATGCTAATTATATAAAATTCCCTCGATACAAAAAAATTGCAAAGTATCCTCCGAAAATTATTATAAACACTTTATTCACTTATATAGGAAGTTATATCTCTATGAAAAAAAATGACAGTGTTTCGTTATATTCTATTTTAGATGTTCCCCACGAGATTTTTGACTCGTCTATTTTAAACGAGTCGTTTTTTATTACAAATTTTATCGTTTTTAATATTAGCGCGCTCTCTCTAACATTCTTATTTACGTATCTCTCCATCTTCTTCTTTTTGAGCGGGTTTACGGCGCTTTAACGTTACAAGCTTGTATGCTTCTAATCACCTAGGTAATCTACTACTCAGGTTGCTTGCAATTATTATTTCAGTTGTACATAGTTAAATTAAAGAGATTCACGCGGTAGTCGAATGGCTGTAGAGAGTGTAGAGGAAGGAGTGAAAATCCCAAGTGTGAGGGAGGAAACCCAGAGGCATGCAAACCGTTCCATAGCCGAGCTGTAGAACTCAATAATGAGTTGTAGAAACAACTTGTTCTGATGTGACAAATGTCAACCGTGTACAAATTCTGTGGGCGTTTGGCTGGTTTCCCGACTATGCACCGGTGCTGAAAGTAATGATACTAGTTTCTAGGAGCATCTTCCATCGTAATACTGGTAGAATAAGAAACGGCAGTCCCAACTGTTAAGACACGGTTAATGTTGCAATTTTGCAAACCTTGGATCACTTTTAAATTTGTTGGTTGGATTTTTATATTATGTACGTATTTTTTTAATCGTAACATATTGATATTATATATCTCACTGTACAAAATTTTTGTTGCCTATTTCACATCGTAACTTTATCTAAACTATTTGTTTTCTCATGTTAAAGATGGAGGTACTGCCTTTATTATTTATTATTTATGTAAAAGCCCTCTGCGCGTAAAATAAAAGAAATAAATAAACAACTAAGTAAATTAATGTTCTCCAAAACGAGCTTGAAAAATCATTTTTCATATATTTGGATTATAATTGTGTAATTTCTACTATTTAAGAAATTCTAAAAATTATAGTACTTTAAAATTAAACAGTTATAAATACATTGTGAATTCATATGTCAAATATTGGTTTATATATGTGTAAATTCTGATTATGCAATTGTAAATGTTCTCTAAAATGGCCTGGAAAGAATCTCCTACTTGTGATCTCACTAAAGAAAACACTCATAGAACATTAATAAATGCATTCACTCTGAATGCATTTATTTACGTTCTCCAAATTGACCTTGAAAAAAATCACATCTTTGCGATTCTTTTAAAGACATAAAGAAACCATCCCTTAATTATATACAATTCTTAGTGTTCTCAAAAGTTGTCTTGACATAAGCAAATTCCTTTGATATCTTGAACGAAACTATTCCTTTGTTAAGAATATTATGAACTAAATATACAATTTGGCTGTCCTGAAACGGGTATTCTGTCCAGTTGGACAGACAAATGATCACATTGTAATGTATTGTTAATATATATGCATATGTAAATAAATAAATAAATAAATAAACTGACGTCTATGCTCTAAAGATGGAAATCCGCCCGTTAAGATAAGGGAATTTATCCAACGGACCACTTGTTTCTGCACGGAGTCAAGCGTCAACGTACGCTTCGTGTTAATAATAATAATGGGATCATTTTTATCGTCTGGTTTTTGACAACCATTATTTATATTATTATTATATGCATTTACGGGCTTTTACAAACACGTGGTAAATATAATAATTTTGAAACAGTAACCACGAAGTAAAATATGCTATTTAAATTATATTGAACCCAAACAAAAGAATATTAATGTTATCCTAACAATGATTATTATTTTTAAGGCATTTTTATTTTATTTTATTTTTTTACATTACCTCCACACAGCAGGCCCCGAGGAAAACAATTTCCCTTGGGGCCTTTGTCTTCTTTTGGAGATGCTCTGTGGTGGGTCTTTTTAGGGAAATGAAGGAAAGGAAGTTCTGGGAAGGAAAAAGGTATGAGGCGTGGGTAGTAAACTGAAGGTCAATACGTGCAGGAGTGACTCCCTCAACCAGTCTCTTCTCCCGCTCCGTGGGTAAACGCGTGTGCCGCCAAGACGTAGACAAACCTCTCCCCATTAACCCGGGCACCCTTGCTAAGTCAGCAAACGTAGCGGATCACTTGGGGTTACCTATGGCAGGGGTGTAGATTATCCAATAAATGGTTCCCCTATCCGCCTCTCAAATTGTAAAGTATGAGGTATGTTGTTAAAGTATTATGACTATATTTCATGCAGTTGAACACATCTACTACTTCCGAGAAAGTATTGTCAACCGCCTCAATCTAATGATTCCGTCCTGATATTGTTGTTGCAATTAAAAATAATTGGGTCAAGGAAGCTTTATAATTTTTTAGTCATTCATTGCTGAAAGTGATATGTAACATTGCGTTTTCATTCTCAGTAAAACTTATGACGTTGGAAATACTCTGAATCTATATTTATTTTAATTTTATTTGTTTAAGTTTTTATTCCAGCAGGACTGGGAGGGCAGTGCAATCCCAGTCTGCCATATTACATAAACAACTATAAACTATAAAAGAAGAAAAAAAATGTTTACATATTAGGTATGTACCTAATTAAAACATAAAATGAAAACAAAATTCATCACACAAATAACAAAAAATAAGCATAAAATTAAAATAAATAATAATTAAACAGAATTAAAAAATAAAAAGATATTTTAGGATTGTCCGTCAGGGTGGTCGCCTCATCATCTGCATCCATCGCTCATTTATTGGGGAACTGAGCCACTCGGATGCAGCCACGACAATGATATTGGTTGAAGTCCGTGTCCTGCTCCAGAAGCTGACTAGTCGGTGGCGAAGTAAGGCTGGGAATGAGTGCACACTCCCCTCGGTGAACATCGTGGCACTGCAGAACCTCGGTAGTTGCATGAGTTGCCTGTATGCATTGTTGTAGCACATCCTCAGTTTGTCTCATTGCGCTGCTGGGTATTGTGTCCACAGTTCAGATGTATACAGGGCAGTGCAGTATATCTTGAAGAGTAATTTTCTGACATGTCGCTACAGTGGTAGAACCGCCTTGAGAGCATTCCGGCCCGTAGGTTAATTGCTCTTCTTTGTCGTCCCATATCTTCTATATCCTTCATGTCTTCGGTTAGGATATGTCCCAGATACTTAACCTGTGAGGCCACAAGCAATTCATTTCCTTCTAGATATATTGGAGGAATATTTGATGGCTCCTTATTGTGTTTGAAAGCGACTATGACTGACTATTTAGAATTGTACAACAAGTTATGAGAGTTTGCGTACTCTTCGCATATTTGCACAAGTCGTCTCATCGCTTTAATCGAAGGTGCAAGCAGCACCATGTCATCGGCGTAATTAATGTTGTTACTTCGTGTATCGTTCAACTCTTGTAAGAGGTCGTTAATGTACACATTAAATAGAGTTGGAGACATATTTCCCCTTGCCTGACCCCGCTTTTAAGGAATAAAGGTCTTGAAGAAGCTCCTGCCCATTGAATGTGATTTTCCCGTTGTCCATTCCAAATAGCCAGCATATTGACCACTGCTGCTGGAACATCTCGCTTTATGAGTTTTTCCCATAATAATTGATGGGAAACACGATCAAATGCCTTGCTTAGGTCAAGAAAACACTCATAGACGGTGGTTTTTCTTTTTTTGTAGTAGGCTATTGTTTGTTTTACTCCATAAATGGCCATATCGGTTGATGAGGCGCTCTTGAAGCCGAATTGGTTGTCAAGGGTAAATAGTTTCTCTTTGACTAGCGCAAATAAGATTTTTCAAATAGTCTCGAAAGCATTGTCGCCAAGGAAATCGGTCGGTAATTTCCTAATAGATGCATCCAGCTGATTGGATTTCAGGATTGATACGATAATAGTTTTGCTCATATCCATCTGCATATGTGTGTGTCTTAGGAGGCTTGAGTACAGGGCGGCTAGAATAGTATGAAGTTGATCTTCTGCGTATTTTATGTGCTCAATACCAATGGCGTCGTATCCTGGACTTTTACCGTGGGCGGTTTGCTTAATTGCGCTTTCAATCATTTCAGAAGTAACATTCATGACCAGGTCATCATTGGCCGCAGGTGGACATGTCATTATCGAAGGTTTCGTGGTCTCTCCTTGATCCTCGCTTAAAGATAAAAAGTCTCTAAATTCGTTGGCTATGTTTTCATCGCCCATAATGTTGTTGACGCATAGTGGAACTTTGCTCTTGGCTTTCAGCACAGTTGAAGTTTTTTGCCAAAACTTTCTGAAATCTTTGTTATGCATAGACGTAGCTATGCTATCCATTCGTGCTTTGTTTTCCGAGTGTTGACATTTTCGGAGAGCAATTTTAAAAGATTTCTTACTAGATTTCCTTTCGTCTGCGAAACGGCCTTCCGTGGGCCTTCCGGCTTGAACCCAGCAGAGGAATGCATGTCTTGAATGGCGGTACAAAGTGGAGACTTCATTATTCCACCCAGGAACAATGTCATACATTTTTTTGGGTACTTTCCTTCTGAATGCTTTTATGGCGGAGTTTCTTAGTATATGCACAATATTACCGTAGAGAAAATCTAGTTTAAGTTTATGAGATTCGTTATCACAGTTAAGTCTTTGACATCTTACGGCATCTGGGGGTTTAATTTTTAACAGTAGTTTATTGGCTAGGGCGTTGTAAGTTTTAATATCATTTTCGGATTTCGCCGTCCATTTTCCAAAATCCTTTGATCGATTCTGTCTGTTGGAAATAATGAGGGTTAGATTTAGATCTATTTCCACAGTTAGTGGGAGATGATCTGACCACGTCTGTGATATATAATATTTGTATTTTGTTGAAATACGAATTAATTGCATATGTAACTTTTCGATTCTAACAACCTCTTCACAGAATAGCGGAACGAATTCTCTTTGTATTTCACTAATCATTTTGAAGATATTATCACCAAAGCAATTTTCTTTAATTTTGGTAAAATGCAGTAGGTAAACTTGTTATTATTCGCGTAACCCCGGGGGCAACGAACCCAACAATTGAACCATTACAATTATAATCACCGTTTTGTAAAACAAACCGTATTTTCGTAAATTATCCCGCCTTGTCTTATTTTTTTACTAAATTATAATGTCTTAATTTTATGCCTTCCTCCTCGAGGTAGATCTTAAAAGTTTATTATAATTATGTATAAATTTTATGATCGTTTTTTAATAGTGCCTTTGCGACGCCGACGTGCAAATTATTGTGCGGTGAGCGGAAATAATTTAAGGTCTACAACTTGTTACAAAGTCACCAGTTTATATACCAGGAGGTCCCATTACAGGATTGTTAAAAATACTAATTTCTCTTGTAGAACGAGGGTAGGCTGAAAAGTAATGCACACATGCTTGTACAACAAAATTCATTCAAACCTTAAGGCTCTGCAATCGGGCCCGAAAAGAAGAAGATGGAAAGATACGAAATTACGAATGTTAGAGGAGACCGCTAACATTTACAGCGACAAAATCGATGCGAAAATGTTTAATAAAACACGACTCGTTTAAAATAGAGCAAAAATCTCGCGGGCATTATCTTAAACAGCATAAACTTGTAAAATAACTGAAACAAACGTGTTAATAATAATTTTTGGAGCATACTTTGCGATTTTTTTTATCAAGGGAATTTTATATAATTTGCGTTTCGGTGCGGGTAAAGTCTAGATATTATCTTCAAGAATAACATATATTTTTAAGAGCTTTAAAACTTACCGTGTTTAAGGGAAATATGTAATAAATCGGTACAAATCCGGGTTGCGGGCCCTTCAGAAGCGCGCCAGGTGGAATGTGGAAGTGACATTTCCCCTCTATACAAGTGCACATGAAGTCGTTGTATTCACCTGTGTATGTTGAGAAGCGGAAGAATGTAGACGTGTTCTAGTGCTATGTCAATGCGAGTGAAACAGTGAGCTGTTATCGAATTTTTAACTGCTGAAAAAGTCTGAGTCTACAGAAATAGAAATATGAGAACAGGTTTTCTATGCAATGGAAACCCATAATTCAATAGACTTTAACTTTAGTTGTGTGAAATAGATCATAGAATAGAATATAATATATCTGGTGTGAAACCACCGTTAGAACAGCAATATCACTATCCGTTACCGTTAGGCCTTTATTTTTTAGTTTTTTAGTACCAAATTATTGCGAGAATCCAAACTCCCTGAGTTACGGTCCCGCTGAAAACACACCATCTAATCATTAAGTTTTACCAAATACAAAAATGTTATTTTAATGGAAAAAAACCACTAAATAAAAATTAAAGTTTTGTATTAAACCTTAAACAAAACTGTAAAAAATTCCATCTAGATTGCATTAACCTTAATATTAGAACAAATGATAACATTTTGAATGCTTTTACCGTTGTTACTGTATTCAATAGATCTTCTATTTTATCTAAAACATTTTTACAATAATATTATATTATGAATTACGTAAAACGATAACCTCCGTGGCAGGGCTCTGAAGGTCCTTGCTTCTACGACCATAATTAGCGACTTAAAGAGCATGAAATTTGTATGGGATTTTTAATTAGATTAATTAACTATATAACCATCACACCGTTTCTCCGCAGGGGTAGGCAGAGAGAATGAACCACACTCCTTGCTTCATTCACATGCAAACATAATCCCATCATACTCTTCTGTTATTTTGAATCCTGACATGGCCCGACTCAAATAATTGATTCTTTTGCTCGTCTTCATCGGGTGTTTCCGAATCTTCATTCACTTCTACGTCTTACATTCTCCTTGCAACCATTTCTTCGTTCATCACGTATGATGCCCCATTTTAGCACTATTGATTTACATAGGCACTGTTTTTCTGACTCTTGACATGAGCCGACTCAAGTAATTGATTCACTTGATCGTGCCATGTATTCCTCGAACATTCCCGACTTCTTCAACCATTCACATTCGCGACGTAATATATTCTCCTTACACCCATTTCTTTGTCCATTCCATCTTCTTGCCCAAACCATCTAAGTGTCCCTTCCTTATTCTTATACTCCTTACGCTTACATCAACCTTATATTCTATGCGAATCTCCACAATTCCCACACGATGATACAAGGTTTCACTACACACGCGTCTCAAGGATCTCACTTCTACAACATTCAGTTTTCTTTCATCCTTCCTCTGCCATAAATTTTATTGTCAATTTTTAGACAAATATGCGTCACAGAGCCCAAGATACAGCGGTCATATCTTGTGTTTTTTCCTCGCTGAACCTTATTTAGAAGACAAATAAAATACTCCACGTGTAATTCATTTCATCCACGTGTAATTTAGTCCATTTATAATTTCCTCCACGTATGTTTTCCTCATCTGTAATTTCATATTTAAATCTATTTTATCGATGGCTCACCGCCCTCAATAAACTAATGCAATATTAATAATATTTTGACTTCCGTTATTAACGCTATTATAAATGTTTGATTTATAAATTTTACCTTTTGTCAATATATTTATACCTTTTGTCAATATATTTCTACGATATTATGGTAAGGAGAACATATAATATATAATTTAATAAATATCACATTTTATTAGCATCAGCGCTGTTTGTATAAAATCCGTTAGGCATGTTAATATACCGATACGATAAATTATGCAGATGTAATATTCGGTGAAAAAATCATCAAAAATCGATATGAACAAGCCATAAATACAGTTACTCTTTAGATTCGGCTGTAGATTTTGGACTTACTTTCTCGAGATTCAAAACTCTTTTTTGAATTGTTTATTCTTACTAAATGATTGAAAAACGTGGAACACGCTTGCGTCTTTCTTACTTTTTACTTACTTTCTTATATTTCACAGCCCTTTATTTCACGATCTAATAGAGATTTCGGTCAAAAAATAGTTATGTTGATTTTGTAATTTCAAACGAAAAAACGTTGTTCAAATTTTATAAAATCCAAAACCATCGTTCGAATCTTTCCTGCTTCAGAATTGTTTGGCATCCTCACACATTTTTGTACAGTTAAATTAATATTTTAAAAACCCGTTGCTCACTATGGAAATGACGTTTTAAGCTGATTTTTTTTTCATTAACCTAGAAATTCCATATATGCAATTTGCGTGGAAAGTTGGATGCACTGTTGGATAGCGTTTTCGGTGATTCATATTTTACTTTTATAATTGCAATTTAATAACTTTGTTTGAATTCCACTTTATTATATAATATCATTTATATTAACCAACCGGTTTCTGTTCAACAATGGTATTCAAACAAAGTTATTTTATTGTAATTATTATAATGATTTATACCCACAGTGTTTTTGCTACGTGTGAAAATTTAATATTTTTCTGTTCGCAAACTTTGACGCCATATTAATATGATAAATTTTGTTCTTTAAATTGACTTTGAATGATCTCAGAAAAAAAACGTTACAAATTTATAACCCGACACGCAATCATTCTTACTCCACTTTCTTACTCTCAAACCTTCGCATACTTTGGTCTTTTAAAAAAAGCAATACTTGAAATTGTAGAATGTACATGACGCTTTTGATTCCATTAAATAATCATTAAAACTATTGTGTGGCGAATAACGGTTTTTGGGTGTGGAAGTACGTAGATAGAGTATGATGTCGAAATCGGTTCACGGATTAAAAAAATGGTCATTACCAATAATGCCCTTTTAAACATGATTCAAGAAGATTCCTATCCAAGCTATTTTCAATTTGATGTCTAAAAAATTTAGGGCACGTCATCACTAACAAGTTAACGGATGATGACGACATCGACAGGCAGATGTGAGCACTGACTATAAAATTATAACGTGCTTAGTAGAAGAACTCGGTTCTGCAGTCTGCAGGTGTAAAGGACCCTCTTTTTAGTTTTTTTACTACCTTGTATACATGCGAGCTCTGGGCCAAATTCAAAATTTCGAAAAGAAAACCATGGAAAGGCTTCGGGTGCAATACAAAAATGCATACCGTATGATTTTCGGTCTTATACGGAACGGCGGGTTCCTGGATTTGCAGCTCTAATAAGAACCAATCTACTAAGATAGAACTAAGGGGAAGGATCAACAACTCCAGAATTTTTTTCGTCATTAAATCCCGTCTGATTTCAAGATCGAGCATCGAAGAACACTGAGGAAAAATATTGGCCCCCACAATTTTCGATCCGTGGATTAAAAAGCCATCAATAAATAATTATATTATTCATTTTTTTAATAGAATAATTCTCTTTTATAATTCTTTCTGAAGGTTATTCCCATAAATGTAATACATCATTGAAGAACAAGATAATACTAACAAATCTAAACGAAACATGAAAAGGACAAGATACAGAAAAATAAAAAAGTAACGCATGTACGAGTAACTGTACGTATATTGTATGCGGGTTTCGTGGGATTGCACTTACCACCCCATATTCTGGAATAACCATAATTGTTATTATTATTATTATTAAAGTACATTTTCTAACCTACAAACTCTATAAAGTTCAAAAATGACCTTTGCCAAGCGAACCGTTTGAAGTTTCGATAATAAATTAAATGCAAAAATAATAAGTTAATAATAGGTAAAATAATAGGTTCTATAGGCTTTGGTTTTGTGGATTTACGAGTATTATCACAGCTATTTCAAACGGAATAGGAAGCGAGCCGTATTGATGTGACATACTTAGGTATCAAAAAATTACTGTTTCTACATTACGTCACGAGTGACCTTAGAACCTAATTTTATCTTGATTTTAAAGGAAATATATCAAAATTTATGACCACTACTATTATGCGAAATGGGATATTATTATACATTGCTTGCAGTTAGCACGTGGCGTGCTTGCAAATATAATATTGTCAGTTGGAATTACAACTGGTATGACATTATTTCATGGTACGTTGACAGCAATCTTTATACATGTGATACATACCTTGACATCAAATACTAATGACAGCAAACATGCGTTAATCACGCGTTATTTATGCTGGTGATTTGTTGAATATGCACGTGTTTTAGAAAATTTCTATTATTTTCCTTGAATACTGCAAGTGAAAGCATAATGCAGTTAATGCCGACTTATTTGAAAGCGATCATATTTTCAATAAGATTTATGCATTACGTTATTGAATAATTTTAATGAATTTATATTAATAATTAATTAGGTTTTGCTATTTGCAAATTTAAATACATATCGAAGGTCCAGAAGATTAATGTCGGATGTGTGATATTGTAGTTTTGCAGTAGAGCTGTTTGTTTAAAGCTTTGTTTCTGCATTTTTACTATTTTTAAAATCAAGAAATATAGTGTTAAAAATTCCGAAAATACGGACTTTTATATCAACAAAATAAGCCGATAAATATGCATATGCATGTGCAAAAATAAGTCTTGTAAAAGTGGTACAAAAACTAATTATTAAAGTAATTTAAAAATAAAACAACCAACATTACTTCTAAATCTCCAGACTCTCCTAACTGTGGTGTTGGTATTAACGTTTATCACAATAATTCTAATGATAGAATATTTTATTCAATTTCAAACCAATTTTCAATATTTTCTGCTGAGTGCATTGCAATAATTGAATCTCTCAAATATGTAATCAAAAATAATTGTGAACATTCCCTTGTTCTCTCTGACTCTCTCAGTTCCCTCCAAAAACTTAAATCCTGTCCTCTTCTTCATCCTGATGATCACTTTGTATGCCTTATTAGAGTGCTGATAGCCTCCATTTAAAATTCAAAGCTCTGGAAAAACCGTAATTCTTATTTGGATTCCTGGACATGTTGGCATAGTGGGTAACGATATTGCGGATTCCTTGGCAAAACAAGGAGCATCCAACCCTATTGGTACCCTCGTAAATCATATTCCCCTATCTGATATTTTTTCCATCTTCAAAGATAGATCCCGCAATGTTTGGAAAGAGTATTGGAACATTGCTAGTCAATCCAAGGGTGCCCGCTACGCCTCAATACAATTCAAAACCGTGGTTTCAAAAATTCACCATTTTTCCAAAAAATAAATTTCCTCACTTATTCGAATGAGAATCGGACATTGTTCCGTTTCTTCTCACCTTTTTAAAATTCACATCCTTGACTCCCCAGATTGTACATTCTGTGGTCTAGATGTGGGAACTTTAGATCACATATTTTTTTATTGTCCCTCTCTAAATAAATATACTCTCTTCTACCAAGCGTTATCTAAAATGGCCTCCCCTCCATTCAACATTTCATCTCTTCTAAGTCTGAAATCGAATCCAATCTTCCATATAATTCTGAAATTTGCTCATTTAAATAAAATTAATATATAATTTCACCTTTCCTTTCTCTGTAATTTTAAATGATCGCCTAGCCTTAAAGGGTGAAGGCCAGAAGTAATTGAAAAAAAAAACCAACATTCCCTTCAGCATCATTGTTAAAAATTTTCGAAGTACCAAAAATTGAAGACCTCGATAAAAAAGATTCAATCTTACAAATATTAAAAGAATATGTAATCAAAAAATTTAAACTTAACTCATCATTAAATGCTACTGATTGGACTTTTTTAAAACAAGAAAATATTAACGAAAATATCAACGTATTCTATAAAATAATTCACAATATCATAGAAAAAAGTGTGCCTTACATTAAGTGTAAAAATAATGTTTTCCCTCAGTGGTTCAATAAAGATTTAATTGACTTGACTCTATTGAAGAAGAAAATACATAAAAAAGTACAAAAATTCTAAATCAATTAAAGATTATATTCAATTCAATTCAATGAAATTCAATTCAATTGCAAATAACGACATCAACACTTTATGGAAGTACTCAAAGTCATTAAAAAGAAATGAAATAGATATACCTGATAGCATGTTTTATAACGGCATAAATGAAAATAATGCAGAAACTATTGTTAATTTATTTGCTTCATTTTTTAAAGATGTATACGACAACACAATTGATAATAGTGAAATTCCTTTTTTTTCATCTAACATCAATTTACAAATTTCTAACATTCACATAGATATAAATGAAATTAAAACCCATATTAACAAATTAGATGTAAAAAAAAGTTCGGGTCCTGACAAAATACCACCAATTCTATTGAAACACTGTATACATACATGCTTTGTCGTATCCCCTCTATTTAATTTTTAATATGTCATTGTCATCGGGATATTTTCCAATTGCATGGAAAAATAGTTACATCGCACCCATATTTAAAAAAGGTGACAGATGCGATATACGCAACTATAGACCTGTGTGTATACAGTCAACTATTCCAAAACATTTTGAAAAAATTATTTTGGATAAAATTATTTTTAAATTAAATGGGATTATAACAAGGTTTCAACACGGTTTCATGAAGAATAGATCAACTCTGACAAATCTACTGATATATGAAAACTTTATAGCGAATGCCTTTGCAGATAAATGTCAAGTAGATTCGATATATACTGACTTCAGCAAGGCGTTCGATAAAGTTTGTCATAATGTGTTTATAAGAAGAAGCTGTAGCACTTTCAATAGATTATGCACAGACATTGACATGTTTAACACGAACCTTGCTAACTTCATAAAATTCGTAAAAAGTAATATTCAACGGAAAACTTAATGTTTCATTAATTCCTTATCTTTCTTTTTCATTTTCATTTTTCTTCATTTTCATTACATTTTCTTTTTTGATTTCAGCAGTTTGAAAATACATTTTTTGTAGATTTAAGTGAGTAGATGCACTTTTTCAGAACTGTTTATATTACATACGTATATTGTTTTGTTTGTTTTTTATTTTTTATTATGGTCTCAAATTTTTATGTCGTTATTTTATTGGTCAATGATATGACTATCTCTAACACTGTCATATATGAACTTGTAATGACTGTTTATAACGCTAATAAATAAAATAAAATAAAAATAAAAATATTGATAAATAAATTAAGGAGTATGGGTATAACCGGGAACTTTCTTAAATGGGTAGAGAGTTATTTAACAAATAGGCAACTGTTTGTAAAGTTAAATGACGTAATATCGAATGCCTTTTCTGCCACTAGTGGTGTGCCACAGGGCTCCCATTTAGGACCAATACTGTTTATTTTATTAATTAATGACATTGTAGACGTTTTTTCCGATGTTGATATCCTGTTATTTGCTGATGATTTAAAATTATATAAAAAAATTAAAAATGTTTCTGATTGCATAATTTTACAAAAAAATTTAAACAACTTGTTTAATTGGTGTATATGCAATAAACTGGCACTTAACATTAGTAAATGTCAAATAATAAGATTTTATAAAATAAAGAAACCGATCATTTATGAATACAATCTTGACAAAATTATATTAAACTCAGTAGAAACAATAAATGATCTAGGTATTATTTTTAACTCAAAACTTACATTTATTAGCCATATAAATAATATTATTAATAGAGCAATGAAGATTTTAGGATTTATTATTAGAATAACAAAACAATTTTGTAACATTGATACTATTCGCATTTTATACATAACGCTAGTGAGAAGCATTTTAGAATATAATTCTACGATTTGGGCTCCACATTACAATATCCATATTCAAGCGATTGAAAAAGTCCAGCATAGATTCCTTAGGTATATTAATTTTAAATTAGGTATTCCAAGAGAATCTGTGGACTATAATTTGTTATTAAACTGGACTAATCTCGTAAATTTATCAGATCGCAGAAAAATCTGTGATCTATTAATATTATATAAAATAATTCACTCGGTCCTGGATACCCCTGATTTAATAGAACTAATACGATTTCATTGCTCTGGTCGCGCTAACAATAGACTGACTACCGTTCTACTATGATAACACACATACATTATCACATTATTACTCACCAATCAGTCGATTACACATTTTGGGAAATGAATATGCTAACATCGGCGACATTTATTTCTTAAAATTAGCGCAATATAAACATGCACTCAAAAATTATTTTTCCATAATGTAACTTTATATACGCAATATGGACATGTTGAAATGAAATGTGATATTTCTCATTGTTCTTTTTTGTTATTTTTTGTTGTGATATACAAAATAATTGTATGTTATTTTAAAGTTTAAAACTACTATTATGTAATGGTATTATTTTTCTTACTCTATTATATATTATATATTATTTTGTACTCTATTATATGTTTATTTATAAAAGGCAGTATAGCCGTTTATGTATTTAAAATAATAAAAAAAATAAAAAATAAAATAAAAAAAATAAAAAAATCATTAAGGCATAAATTTAATATCCAAATTCCTGTATTTTCAACCCAACAAATGCGCAATAATTATATTTACAAAGGCATAACATGTTTTAATAGTCTTCCCGAAGAAATAAAAATAACAGATTTCGTATCATTCAAGAAAAAGGTAAAAAGAAATCTTTAAAAAAAATTAAATAAAATAACATCACCAATCAAAATGTTATAACTTCAATTCATGTCATATTAAAAATTAACATCACAACATCCTAGTACTCAAGTTTATAATTATTGTATAAAATGTATGTTATAATAATGAAATAATTGTAAAATAACTCCTACCCCAAGCACAAGAGCTAGTACTCTTAATTGGCATAGAAATTCATTAAAACATATTTTTCATTATTTTGTTTTGCCTAATATTATGTTCAATCCTGTAACAATGTTATAAATTAAACAATAAAAAAATCCAACAGAACGATTTTCAATTTTTAGCAGATCCAACATTGTTCTTTGGGTCCGTCAATGTAGTTAATGGATACGCACGTATCACGGTAAATCGAACAAATCTTTAACAGAAATGGGCAAACCACGTTGCCCGGAAAAAAAGTACGTTGAAGAAAAAGATGACAGAAAAGCAGCCATGGAACCCTTGCGCAAAACCGAAAGCCAAGAAGGCAAAATACAGCCATAGACAGAATAAGGTTAAAGATGAAGAGCAGTAAATAATATCAAACGTCTGATCTTGTACAATTTACAATGCAAGTATTATTCATAATTTAATCAAATGATTGAATTATCTGTCAATCTTCTTCTACAAGCAAGTACGTAGCACCAAGGCATTCATTACTTGCATATTATTAGAATGTGAGTAATGTAGATCATCTTCTCGCCTAATGACATTACCGTTCTCAAGTACGCAATTATTTCTCGTGTATTTGGAGTGGTACAGGCGAGTACATTAACTTTTTGCCTTTCAGAGAGTATTCAGTGATTCATGCAAAGAACATCCGTACCGGTAATTCACACTGAATTCATTAACATACATGTATTTATGTAATTGTGTGGATTTTAGAACCGTAGAGAATGCCACAGGGAACAGAGTGCAAGCCACTTTTGTTTGGTTTGTTATCATCGTCGTGATTGGTTTGCAGAACGTATTTAACCACAGAAATTCTGCCGTCATTAGTTATATATCACAAAAACTAATAATAAAAACAATTTAAAAAAAACCCTACTCATATTGGTCAGAACTTTTATTCAAACAATTTAAAGTCAGAAAATTAAGTGCATTATACTTTTATCATGCAACATTACAAATTTGTAAAGATAATATTAAAAATCAAGTTGCACCATTTAAAAATAACAGAAGTCTCTGTTAATAGAAACATCAATACTTCCCACTCCAAAATGTAAAAAAAAAATTGGACAATTGAGTCATAAATATCTCGGAGCAAAATTTTTTAATTCATTACCAGAAAAATTAGAAACATGAATACCAATATAAAAAATTTTAAAACTCACCTTAAAAATTATACTGAAAACTTCGTTTAAATGGTAATTTAAATGTGATATAAATAAACTGAATGATATAAAAAAAGCAATACAATAACACCCCCCCATACACACAAGCCTTGCTTAATTATGGGGGTACATCAAATATATCTACTATGTAATTAATTACTGTATAAAATTTATTTGTAATTTATGTACCTTCTATTACTAATAAAAAAAAAATAAATAAAAAAATATTTACCTATCACTTATTCGTAAGCCCATAATCTATAAAAAATGTTAGCAACCTTCTTTCCAAAGTTTTCTTTATCTCAGGAAGAGATCCCCCTGTCACAAACGAAAATTCTGATTTTCGGCGCCCATTTTGACTACCGCTATATTTTTCTTGACTAAATTTGTGTATGAGAACTGAGAACTTGAGTCCAAAGTAAACCGTATTCTTTAGAGTAAAATAGGCCTAAAAGTTTTTTTTACCTATTGTCATCTTAGATTACTAGGTAGATAGGTTTATATGGTGTAAAATTAATACATTTTAGGAAACAAATAAAATTCTTAAGGAACTCCAGTGAAAAATATTATGGCTTTAAAAAATATGTTCATATAGACTTCTAGACCAATAAACGCTGATTCTGAATATATAAGTTTTATTTAGCAATATTAAACGCAGAGTTTTTAAAAAAATATTTAAAAGTCCATTTTTAATCAGGTCGTGAAAACACAGCGTCAAGTTGGCATTATTGAAATGGTTAGTGGTGACGTCACTGCTAACTATTCACCTAGTGATAGCGTGTTAAAGTTGTATTGACATTAGAAAATTTTGAAATCACTACTTGAAATGACTTGAAGTGTACACGTACGCCATTCACATTTGGTTTATTTTCATACTGTTTATAGAGATTTAGATAAATAATAGTTGTTGTGTTTATTGAAACATTATTTAAGCCCTCAACAATTAAATAATGACGGAAAAGGGCTATATTTGCGGACAATCCGATAATTTCAAATATAATACGAACCATATAAGTGCCGAATTTCGTGGAATAAAAGCTACTTAGTAAATCATCTTATTAGTTGTTTTCAAGAGTCGTTAGTTAGCTGTAAAAAAATATTTTTTGAAATCTGCAATAAATTTTTCCTATTTGAGGTTAAAGTCGTGTCATATTTGACTTTTGGTTTATGTTACATCGAACGTATTTTCAAATTGTTTTTAGTATCAAGGGTTTTTTATACAAGTTATTACACAATCGTCATGATTATTGTATTATAAAATTGTGTTTCTGTATGTGTTATACGTAATACAATGTACAAAGTCACGCCTGAACACAAAATTCGATGGCTTACGATGTCATTTGTATTTGCAATGAAAGAGATGATTTATTGTTTTTATATTGCACTTTGGTATAATACAATAACAGTAGCGATGAGATGTGGACATTTTATCAATGTTTTTCTATATTAAAAGCAGTTAATCTTGAATAAAAAACGCCTCGACCTCTCGCACCTAAAGTCATCCTAAAGTCATTCCGCCATAAATAAACCATTCCGCCATTGATTCTTCCTTTTTCCATTCCAAATTCAAAATGACAACACCTGTTGAAAGTAAATAAAACTATATGTACTATATAGGTGGGTGATGACGTCACACAATCCACCATAGATAGGGTGGTTTTCGGGGGGTCTTGAAAAATTAAAACTTTGATAATTATTTTAATTATTAAAATTAACTATAAAAATAAAAATGCAGTTATTTAAGTTTGAAGGTCTTTATTCATTAAAAAAAATGGACTGGAGTTCTCTATTAGGCGTTTCTGGTGGTTTTTGAATAGTTACTAGTAATTATTGTTATTGAATTGCGGCTAATGACAGCTACGTTCGTTTTATCATCATTTTTAAATTCATAAAATATTTCGTCAATATTTTCACCCCTCTCTTTGAAAGAAGCCATTAACTTTATCAAAGCGCCTCCAGCCGTCACTATCTTGCATTATATCATCTGTTGGTCCATTGTTGCCTTGGTCCATTGCATTGTGTTTATTTTCCATATAGCTGTCAGACAGGGCTTATCTCTGGAGTTGCCGATAGAATTCTGCAAGGAAGTTGTTATGCTGGCATCCTGACTCACGATTCTATGACTATAATACTGCCAATTCCAAGCCACCAGGAATTTTTCTGTAATCGATGCCGAGAGCTTCCTCAATAGTGGAGCTATCTCATTTCCATTCTGCGACTCCCGCAATTTTTTATACAACAAACTAAACCGTCGAAACAAATCAAAACAATTCCCCTAATTCTCTACTGATCAAAATATCTTTTTAGTTCTTCTGGCGTTGAAAATCTTAGATCACTACTACACCAGTTTTTGATTTAGATTGCCGTAATTACGTGACTTTTTGCCGAGTAATTCGGTAGCCACCGTATGGCTCGACTCTAGTACATCGATTTACTGTTTGCATTGCATGTATTTCATCTCATCTGTGTTTTGCTGTCTATGCCTTTGCATTTTTTCGCATCGAATGCTTTCATTATAAATTGAAGTATGTTTAATAAACACACTTCACGGTTATCATTAGAGAATCTATTCTATTGCATGTTTTCGTTGATTACCGAATGTTAAGCACCTTTTCTGCGGCAGTGAAATCTTTGAAGGACGCAATTATTGTGTATAATTTTATTTCAAGTAGCTCATTAAAAAGCCGATGTTGCGTCATTAATAGCGAATTTCACTTCGAACGTTTCTCCATACAATCTAAGTTTTTTTTTTTAATTCTGCATTTAATGATTTTTGGATTAAATGCTAGTATGTGATTTTATGCCAGAAGCAACTATTGTTAAAGGGAAAAATAAAATTTAGACAGCTTGAAATATGCGTTAATGAATTGACATTTGAATAAGAGGCAATTTGTAACTTTAAGGAAGAGCCAAAACGCTTTCATTATTGATTAATTTAGGTACATCTTTGATTATCGAACACAATCGATTAATACCCACTTAATTTTACATTCGTAGGTCTATAATTTAATTCTTATGATAGATATTAGTATATACATATGTTTGTATACATAATATATTTACTTTTATGATCATGCCTGATTTGAAAAGTTTAGTTTTAATGCTTTGTTTTAAGGTGATCCAATAGTCCAGGAAAAAATCGAAATCGGAATTCACGCCTCTTTGTGGGAGGAGTTTAAAAATACTTGAGTAATAGCTTTTGGAAAGGTTGGAAAAGGTATTTGAGATTTATTTTTTTCAGATTGATTTCGGAAAGGCCTGCTCCATTTTTACGCATCATTTATTGTAATAACAAGGAAATTTAAAATTGATTTCACGGAACCAAGCGACGCGGAGTCTTAGACGTCTATTTCCCGTTGCAGCCGGGGCCGAACTGATACTAAATGGGTGTGGCAAGTCTGTAGTCCTTAGGTGGACGGCATAAGGTTCACTTTGAAAATCCAAATTCCTCGACTGCCGGCCTTATTGTTTCATGTCAAAAATAACAACGCGAAAATGCATATTCTATTTTATTTTGTGAAGTTCGAGCGTAAATATATATTTTTTGCGATTATTATAAAAGAAACTGAATTTGCCACATTAAACAATAAAACCATATCCGAAAAGGGGTTTATAAGTAGGAGAGTTTGTACTTGAAAGTGTTTTTTATAGATCTATGATTTTGCATTATTTCGCATAGCTTCATCTAAAGCCACTATATTTTTTTTAATTGTCAACCAGTTTCGAAAGATCCCTTCGTCATGACACTCATGACAATTGTTAAACTTAGGTTACCATTAGCAAGCATGTTTAATGATCCTTTCTGTATTTTTCGTGTTTTTCTTCTGCTGAAAATTTTCTGAAAATGTGTGATCATATTTATAATTTTTATATTTTTAGCAGTTAAAAATTGCTTTTCTTGGACTTACCGTTATGCCCCCGAAATCTAAACGTTGCGTTAAACCATTTTAAACTCAATACGTTAATATTTAAAAAAATATATATGAAAATACCTAACAATTTTCTGTATATTAAAGAATCCCAATTTCAGTAGCGTTCTTCGGTCGCTGTTTCCAGAAGCAGTGACCGGTTGCAGTGACCTGTAACAGTGACCGGTAGCAGTGACCGGTAGCAGTGATCGAAATCGCGGACCGTTCTGGCACACTTCCGCGTCCGAAGGTTAAATAAAATCCCAACAAAGCAGTGGATCCGGATTGAACCGGGATCCCCGATAACGTAGCGGTTAACTTGTAACGGCCACGGCTTAACTTGAATGATATTTATTTTTAGAATTGGATTTTAACTCAATTCATTACATGCTCCTTTTTTATTTAAGTGGGATGAAATTTATTTTTGCTTGACCTACGTTTTATTTCTTTTAAGTACTGGTTCAATGAGTTTCGTTTTTTTGTAGTACAATGGGTATAAATCGTTGTGATTATTTATATTTGTGTAAGTTCTTACACAGATGGTGATAGCGGAAATCCCAATGTTTAATTACAATCATTATCTTCTTTAAGTTAGAGTTTAGAACCTCTTATTGTAATATTCGAAAACGCCATAAGGTCAATGGATATGGATATTATTAAAAAAAGCACTTTCTCTTATATCGATGACTTTTCATCTATCTATCTGAGAAGAAGAGTGTCTGTGAACTGTAGCGGGTGGTGTGGATACGATTTGTAAACAAATCTATACAGTTTTATTCCGAGATTGATGAAATTTTGCACATCTGATCTTCAAAACAGGAGGAAGGTCACTGTCTTTATAAAATTTCGCAAAATCACTTCATCCCCATTTCCTACCCCTCAAAGCAGAATTCTGATAGTTTAAGTTGCAACTTGACGCTTAAAATAAGAGAAAAAATTACTGTCTACATACGTCTAAGTTCTAAAAACTCTGCGTAAAACCCTGCAGCCCCCGGCAGTTAGTTTTATATTATAATATAGGTAGTGCAAATTTGTATTTATTTAGTCTCAGATTTTACAGTATTTTAGTCAATTTATGTTTATCTTATGGAGCCGTTGATAAACTTGACTATATACGTAATTAGCTGACCCGGCCAACATTGTTCTGCCATACAAATTATTTCTAGAGAATATTTTGGTTGTAAAATAAAAAAATTACGAATGTATTGTAAGTGTGTGGGGATGGGATCTATGATAGAAAAAGGAATGGAGCGCTCTAGACGATGACCGCCGATAAAAACAAAAAACTCCATTTATTAATTTTCTGAATTCAATGTATTTCATTAAATTCAAACTTAAAGTGCAAAAAAGTAATATATTTTTTATCCTGAAGTAGGAAAATGAAATAAAGAAAAACAATATTAATTTCGAAGAGCAATTGAGTTATTTTTTGTCAGTCCGTCTTTAGCCAACACAAATAAGCTCGATGGTATGCCCACGCGAGAACACGCCACGTATTGAACAATCTACGCTGCAAACAGACATCGTTTGGCCTTACGATTTATTGATTGTCATTGCGAATGCCAATAAGAATATTTTGTTGTCAATAAAAATAATGTTGTTTATTTTTTGATGAAAAAAAAAAACAAAATAGAAAAAAAAATAGTAAAAAAATAGAAAAACTTTTCTTGATAGGGGAACCCTAATCACCTAGCGGTATGAAATTTACTTTACGACCTATTCTCATACCTAACAAATATACATACAAAAATTCATAAAAATCGGTCTAGCCGTTTCGGAGGAGTGCGACCACAAACACCGTGACACGAGATTTTTATATACGAGTATATAGATATATTTTTTCCATCTGTGTAGTTTTGGGCGGACCGGTTTCACCCCTGCTACGGTTAGCAGAATCGAAAAATTACAATTAATCCTTTCAGTAATTCCTTATAATTAGTCTTACGGTATTTTTGACAAGAGTGTTATTTGACGAGTAAATAATTTATATTTAAATAGCTCCACACAGGAGTCCCTGAGGAAAAAAATCCCTCAGGGCCTATGTCATCTGTGGGGAGTATGCTGTGTAGAGGGTCTTTTAATGGAAAGGAAGAAGAAGAAAATCTTGGAAGGAAAAGGGTGTGGAGGGCGGGTAGGAATCTGGATGGTAAATTTGTCCAGGAGTGACAGACGTAAGAGTCCACCCCTCCCACTGCGGTGCAAGACGATGGTTTGAGAGGGAGGCGTCTACTAATATCTACAGGAATTCCGAAAAAATCGAACTAATATCTATGAGAACCAAAGTGTTGACGAATATCTACAGCTCAAACTGCTGACTAATATCTATGAGAACCAAAGTGTTGACGAATATCTATAACACTGGCAGAGGTTGGATTTGCAATTATGTATAGCATATTGGAATAACGTAATATTGCGTATGCAGTTTAAAAAACTTAATTTATGTAAGTATGTATGTAAAAATCCCTAATATCGGACTATTGGACACATTTAGCTGATTAGTCCAACCTACGCTCTGTAGATATTAGTTCAACCTACGCTCTGTAGATATTAGTCAACACTGGGACCGTGATATTCGTCTGACCTTAGCTCTGTAGATATTAGTCAACACTCTGAAGTTAGTAGATATTAGTTCAACATATGAGCTGTAGATATTCGTCCGACATACAGGCTGTAGATATTAGTATCTGGAGTCTTTGAGAGTCCCACTACAGAGGTCTAGGTTAGGTCCGATTGGCCTACCACGCAGTAGGTGGGCAAATGCATTCGCCACCAAGACCTGAACATATCTCACCATATGATCCCGGGCACCCCTGCTAAGCCATCAAACGTAGCGAACCACTACGAGCAAACGTGTTGGTAATCCAACTGTTGTTGGTATTTTTTCTTCTTTCACTCTTGTGAAATTTATTTCTGCTATAAAACCGTAAAGTGTTGTAAATTCTGTTCCTTTTATGATAACAACACGCCATTGTAGCAATGGCCTTTGAAGCGATACAAAGTGTATCAGAATCTAATGGCGGTCTATCAAGAAAGGGCCGTTACTGACCTTGATAATATAACATCGAACGAGGAATTATTCCGCTCTTATTAGAGATATTATTGCACTCGATACCGATGGCTAAATTGTAAATGCACAGAGTTATTTCGCCTTATATCCAGAGCCAATTGGAGTACGCTCACATTGAAGTACATTTTAGTTAGTTATTTATTCCCCACTCCTCAGTATGTTTACAAAACCTAAACAATATAAGATACTTAAATGAGTCATAGCAGTAACGTCATTATAAAACAATTAAGAAAACTTGGTGCGGGGAAAACAGCCCACAGTGTCTGCTGTCTCAATTAGTTTATGAGCATTATTAATGCCTTAATTATGTGAGCAGTTTTTCTTCTAATCTAGACCCCCTCCCCTTGGTGAGATAAATTTGGGCCACTTCGTATATTCTTTTCAAGTAACGTGAGATTTTGTTGGACCCCCCCCCCCCTTTTGAGCTCACGTAATTAGTGTATGCCCCCTTTCTCAGCAAATTGGTTTAACCGGTAATAAATCAATTTAGACACCTTCAAAAATTGACATTTAGAATATAATAAATAAGTCTTTATGTAAGTCTCAGTTTGAAAACGGCCTTGTGAGCCGAAACAGCTGTAACAAAAATAAAAACAAAAATACTTGCAGAACTCATAATTATTATATTTAATTTAATTCATTAAAAAAAAATTAAATGGGGTTCTACGAATAAAACAAAAACATTTAATAAAGTGCAGTTGATTAGCTTGTGGAGTTAAGCTGTAAGTGTAAGAGATTTTTTGAGGTTGTTTTTAAATGTGTACGGAATTTTCCGTATTTTACTAATATTATATTCATCATCAGATAATTGACACTCTCTTGAAACCTTAACTAAAATAGGATAAGCGCAACTCGGCATAGTTTCTCAAAAATCTAATTATTTAACCATCGCATTTCTCCGTAGGGATAGGCAGACAGGAGGGACCGCCAAACAACACGGTATTGGTACATACTCCTTGCGTCATTCATTCATTGCGGCATGTATCGTCTCATTTATATCCTTCTATTATTCTCACTCTTGTCATGGCCCGACTCAAGTATCTTGTTCACTTGATCCGACGGACGTCCCCGACTTCTACCATTCACATTCGCTTCGTTTATTCTCTTTACACTCCGTCTTCGTTCATTCGCTCTCCATGCCCAAACCGTCCAAGCGTATCTTTCTTAATCTTACATCGGCCTTGCATTCTTTGCGAATCTTCATATTTCTCACACGACCATACATGGTTTTATCACAAATACTCATCAGGGAAATCATTTCTACTTCTTTTCTAATTTTCTAATCTTTTCTTTTTCTTAAATAAAAACAATTCCCCTAAAAACTTCGTCTGCAATCACCACAATGAATTGTTATTTCGCTTTTATCTCCGTCTAGTTACATTTCACGAAACAATGCAGTAATTGTCCGTGTACTACTCGTATAATAGAATATAATGAACACCTCTGGACCGATTAGGAATGATTAGATATGGTACGAACAGAACGATATTGACACTTGGATACGGTTTTAATTTGATGTCTTTTGAAAACACAAGAAATTACAGTTAATCAATTTTATATAAAGACAACCAATCAAAAATTGTGGAAAAGGAAGAACTGTTAACGCAATTGATAAATTTTAAACCAAATTATTTTGCTTAATCCTGCCGATATTATGATATATATATATATATATATATATTGGCTAATAATAATTGTGGACCTGTAGGTTAATCAGCAAAAGATCTTTGCATTCAATTTCTCCACTGCAATAGCTTTTTTCTTTTGTGTGATTTTCTAATAATTAAGTAATTGGAATATAAAATGTATTCAACCATAAATTTGAAAAGATCCTCCTTTTCAAAACGTTTTTTTATACTAGAACATGTATTTATTATAACTTATAACTATACAGCTTTCAACTTTTCATTAAAACAACCTGTATTGAGGTGGAATTTTTTTCAAAATTAATTAATACACTGTCTATGGATTACCATACGATATATAACTTATAAGTTACTAAAAAAAAACCACTTCCCACTGCCCGCCCCCCCAAAACTACCACTTCCACTACCCTTACCTAATAAAATTTAATTATTTCTGTTCCCTTTTAAGTTAGTTTTAAGATTACGTGAATGACACGGATGTGTCGAAACCGATAGCAGTAAATAAAAAATGTACATGTAAAAGAAAACTCTTCTAAACAAAATGCTTAGAAATTTTTACATAGTTAATAATGTCCAAGAAATACAAAAAAAAATTCTAATAATCCATTTATTTATTAGTCTAACTCTACTCATCGACCAACGTGCAATAATTGTTTACAAATTTCGCTACATTTGATTATGTTCACTGGTTAATTACACGACCTTTATGGAATATCCATTGTTTAGTAGCATTTCAACTTCAAGTCGATTATATAAACTATTATAAATTCTATGTTCCAATATGCACACTTCGAACAATTTATTTATTATTAGCTGAATGTATTATAAGATACGGAATTACAGCTTGGGAACTTTCCTGAAAAACAAATGAAAATCATTTTCAATCAGTTCCAAATTCATTAGTTAAATTATAAGCTCATAAAGGTTTATAAGAACAAAGGCATAATGTTCCGTACTTTTACCAGAATCTCAAAATTCTCTCTGTAAGAGCAATTCTGTGGCATAAAAATATTTTTTAGCATATGAATAGCCCTATATAGTACATAAATAGACTGGACAACACTTACAATAGGTACTCGTTTTACGTTAAATGAAGGACTAATCGTACATAAGCACTTAAACAAATATGGACAAAGAATGCTGGACTACATGATACCTACTTTCTTAAATATTTTACCTGCTAAAATTAAAAAAAAATGTACAAATAATGTAAAAACAAATATTATATTGAAAAATTTTTTAAACTTCAAAGTAAAAGCACCCATTGACAAACTACTTGAAAGTAGTTTATTGGGACATTTCTTTCTTCTGTAATACTTTTTAAAATTTTATTTCCTGTAATATTGTATAACTTTTTCTTTATAATATAAAAAAGTGTAAACAATCTTTCGACATCAACTGCAATCCAGCCATAAAAGAAAGAAGAAGAGCCCAACAAATTGATTCCGATCAAAAATAATTGGCTCTCGATCAATTGTCAAATCGCCTGTGAACCGCAACTGTTCGTTTATAGAGCTTTATTTTATGTTAAAGCCTGAATAATCCATTTTAATAAAACTGGACTTCTTGGTACCGCAATGGCTTTAACTCCAACGGCTTCTGCTATTAATAACAGAACCTTAAATATTTAATACTTTCTCGAAACTGTACTTCCGTGTCTGTAATAAGCTCAAAGGCTTACATATGTTCGCGCGATATTCACGAATTTGGACCCTCAATAATTGAGAGCTTTTAAGTTTTAAATGTTGCCAGACAGTTTGTGCAAATAATTAAAAATGAGTTGTTACCCTGTTGCTGGAGTCATGTTTTCTTGTTATTTCTTTTTGGTTAAAGCTTTTGCTAACGGGAATGATAATTATCATGTATGTTATTGAATTTCTTGGCGTGCATTTAAAGAAATTCGAAGATTTATTTGACCTTCCGTTCTTCACGTTTCCTCCTACTGAGAGCACGCAAGCTTCAATTCATTTTACGTGCTTTTAATACTTTATACTTATATTGCTTCAAATGTTATTAATTCGATGCAAAATCGCTATTTATATAGCATTAGAAAATGTTTTAAAACCTATCTATCTTCTATTTTCTATATAAATAAAAATGAATCGCTGAAATGTAGGCGCATAACTTTGCACGACTGCACCAAATTGGATAATTCTTTGATTTTTGTGTTCTTTATTATCAGGAAAAGGTTTGTATAGAACTACTGGTGAGCTCTGGCATTGTGAAATTTGGATAAAAAAATTGGCTCGCGAGCTGTTTGAAAACTGAATGTACCGGGACTGAATTTATGGAATGCGGGAGGAGGGGGAGGAATTCGGGAAGGGGGTTAGCGGGACGGGGGAAGGGGGGGAGTGAAAAAATATAAATCCGTACACAACGCCTTCTCTGATACTGACAAAACAAAACACGGGCAGTCGCGCATCGATAATTGCTTCATTGTGTAATTTTTAAGTTAATAAAAAATACTGAATTTAATTCAGCTACTAACTTAACACGACAGTTATAGATTCTGAGGCGGTACGAAGTTCGTTGGGTCAGCTAGTATTTTATATAATAGCGTGGGGTAATTACTACAAGTACCTACTTGTAGTAATTAGTAACTCTGAAATCATCTTTTTTGGGAAATTGAATTATAAGGTGGTAATCGATTTGATAAATCGGTAGTTGTATATTTATGCAGATAAGCATGGTTAAATCGTATATATGTGTTAGGAAATAAGAAAATGGCTACTCATTTTTTAAGTATCATTTACAAAAATGGAATGACTTACATAAAAAAAATGCAACTGCAATTCCACAAATTTTAGTGCTACAGTTAGCTAAGTCTAGTTGTTGTCTAATTGAAACATGGAAAAACACTTGTGCTAACTAGAGTTACCTTATTATAGAATTAAACGATAACCTTTTTTGGTGATACCCACAAAAACATATTCAAATAACTTTTATAATAATTATAATATAATCAATTTCAACTCAAAAGTCAGCAGACTAATGACACATCACGGGATAATATGATTATTGTAGGATTTGTGAAGCTGAAATTATTTTTCAAATTTTTTCTTCAGGATCAAGAACAAACGTTGCCAATTTTCTTTCGAACAGTAATCATGTAATTATATATATATTTTTACAAATTAGAGATACTTGAGAAATTTGCTGTTCGAATGAACGCCGTTAGTAAACTTGAATAAGTATGTTTGAAAAATTTAAACAAAAGAAGTGTACCTACAATTTGCGTCCAGAATTATTAATTAAATAATTTTCTGATTATGGGTAGATACTAGATACCTTCTTTATCGTCTGAATTCACACAGTCATCAGTTTAAATTTTGAAAATTTGAAAGCAAATTTCTGTTCAGCAATATATCCACATCACAGGAAACCGAAATAAGTAAATATGTATTTTTTATTATTCATCTTTATTAATTATGGACTTACAATTTGTGATGTCCTACGCCTGTCTCACTAGGAAATCCTGCGTTGAAAGCAGGCCTTTTAAAACATGAGCAGTTTATAATAAAAATACAGATAACAACACAATATTACTTTTAAAATAAAAGACATCTTTGTACCATTGAAAAAATACATACTTACAGTTTGTCAAATAAGAGTAGAAAACATAAGAAGGCGCCACTATCTTTACTTAGCACAATATCTAAAATCATAGAAAAAGCGGTGAAGAATAGACTCTACAAGTTCCTTGAAGATAACAAAATATTATCGGACAACCAATATGGTTTCCGCAAAGGTAGGAGTACCTCAGATGCAATAGCCGCCCTCACAAAAATAGTTTCCTTTAATCTCGACCTTGGTCGAAAACCGCTTGCTGTTTTCCTCGATCTCTCAAAAGCATTTGATACGGTCTCTCATCCCTTACTGCTTAAAAAACTTCAACAGATCGGAATAACTGGGATACCCTACACATGGTTCGAAAACTACCTAACAAACCGAACTCAACAAACTCTTATCCACTCTGACAAAATAAATAAAAGCAAAAAATTATCCATGTCTTACGGTGTACCGCAAGGCAGTGTACTAGGACCAATCCTATTTCTTTTATACATCAACACACTATGTACCATGGATATTGGAGGTAAGATATTATCATTTGCTGACGATACAGTCTTAATATTCGAAGATGAAACATGGCAAGCAGTTATAAACAAAACTAATAATGGCCTAATAAAAGTGAGGCATTGGATTGACACAAATCTCCTTACACTCAATATTGACAAAACACAATATATGACGTTTTCCATACGCAAACATAATTTTCCCATCAACTGCCCTAAACCAATAATTCACTCGTGTTCACTAAACATGCACCCACACCCACCCGGAACCCCACCTATTACAAATTGCACGTGTCCTACCCTTAAATCATCTAAGGAAGTTAAATATCTGGGCATAATCATAGATGACCAATTACGTTGGGAAGCACACATAAGTGGCACAGTTAAAAGACTCCGTAAGCTCTGCCATATATTCTGCTCTCTTAGATCCATCTTAGACCTAAAAACACTCAGAAGCGTATATTTTTCCCTTTTTCAATCCATTGCAACATACGGTATTTTGGGATGGGGTGGTTGTACAGAATCCGCCATTAATCCAATAATTACAGTTCAAAAACTAATACTGAGAATCATATTTAAATGCCAACCTACCCACCCCTCTAATGTGCTATTTACTAAATTTAAGGTCTTAGATATTCGCCAACTATTCACTAAGACAAGCCTATTCTACATACGGAAAAATAACCTACTGGTGGCTCCACAACATCAAGCCAAAACCCGCTTTTCATCAAATCTGGGATGCGTGGTCCCAAAAACTAGAACCACATTCGCTCACCGACAATTTTGGTTCATTGCCCCCAAAATATACAATGCATTGAGCACCGATATAAAATCAAATATTACCATACCTCTTTTTACTATTCGTGTTCAAAATTGGATATTCGAAAGGGGACGAGATTTTTTTAAAGAATATATGACTTCCTAACCATTTTAAAAGAAAAGAAAATAATTAAATCAACTAAATAAAATATCATACTTGACAAACCTCCAGTAAAAATTTTAGCTTTCATAAAAAAAAAATATATATATATATAGATTAACATATTTAAATCCTACTTCTTAGTATTTTATATAGTTATATTTTAGTATTTTATTTTTAACTTCTTTAAAACATTTTCTTTTTATAATCCTTTATATATTTATATATATATGTATATATATTTATATGTATATGTGTGTTTGTATGTATTTATATGTATTTGTGTATGTATGTGCATATGTATTTGTATGTGCATACGTATACATATATCTTGCTATATTTTACCTTAAATATTTTTATCTTTTTTCTTTATCTTGTTTCTAATATCTTATAATTTCTATTTCAAACCTATATTTTGTTCTAGTTCATACACTGTATAACTTATATCATGTATGATTACCTTAGCACGGGCATTAGCCTAGTATGGTAATCAAGAAAAAATAAATAAAAGTGTATTTTCAAAAACTGTATGAAATAAAAAAAAAAAAAAAAAAAAATAAAAAAACTGTTGTTTAAATTGCAATCCTAAAAATATAATCGTGGAGGTAATCTAAAGCTGTGTAACCTAAATTTTTATTAAAAAGGCATAAAAGTGAAAAAAATATTTCTTCCTTCCACTGATCTCAAAATTAGAATTGCCTATAGATATATTATTATTAAATCTTTGCAATTTTGTGTCAACATAATGAATAATAACGATACTGTAATAAAATATAAAGCACACTTAAGAAATTGCTCACATTTATTTAATATTAGCTTAAGTACCTACTAGCGTTGTCCAAGCTTTAGATCATGTCTCTAATTTTAGATCTGAATATATTTAACCCATTCAGATCTAAAAGTAGTGTTTTTTTAGATGTGTATACAGTGTTCTGTATTTTCAGTGTCATTTTACTTTAAAAGGATATTTGACAGGTAAATTGGTGTTGAAAACCTACAAATTTTGTAGTTCCATTTTTTATATTTTCTACTCTTATTTGACAGACTCTATATATTGCTTTTCATAAAATCTTTGATGTTAGATTTGTTTTTGTGGTGATCTAAGACTTGGTGTCTGATTTATATTGATACGTTGTGTTTCGTCTATTAATATAATATTTAATTAAATGAAGACAATATAAGCGAAACTCAATCGAAAATCTGAAAACAGAAAAATCAGAAAAAGATATTGACACATCTGGGACACGAACCCAGGACCTCTCGCTTACCAATATCTTTTTCTGATTTTTCTGTTTTCAGATTTTCGATTGAGTTTCGCTTATATTGTCTTCATTTAATTAAATATTACAATTTGAGGTTTTACTCATAAAGTTAAAATAAAAATAAAAATATAATATTTTTTGATTGTCTATAATTCGAATGATTTATATTTAATGACTTTTTTCTTCAACGTTGGTCGTGTTTGTATACATTCTTACAATTTCCTTAGCTTTTATAATGTTTTATGATTAAGCTTAAAATAATTGGTGTTCAGATTTTTCACGTCTTAATGCGTTTCTTTCGAACCAATAAAAATGATATTGTGTGAAAATAATGACCGCCGGTGTCAGGTAGAGCTGCGAGTTGGTGATTCCAGCCAATTGTGAATTAATGTAATTTTTTGCTGCAAGTAGCTGCCACCTTACACTAAAATCACTTCCTCTGGGAAGTTAACCCGTATAAGGAGACCAAATTTGTCCCAGCTAACATAGGTCGCATATAAACTGTTATTTCTCGCTTACTGTCGTAGTAAGAAATATTATCTAAACGGTGTTAGAAAGAGAAAACTCCACGTTTTATATCCAAATCAAGAATTTAACAACAGAAAAATTTAAATGTGCACCACTGTGAAAACAAAGTTCCCGATGGCAATTTTGAGAAATTATATTTTTTTAATGAAATAACCAAAACGTGAGGTGATAATAACGTTTATAATGCATTTGCCTCACAAAATATGTGTGTTTTTTTCCTTTTTTTTCGTTATCAGTAATTTTAGATACGCAAAAGTAAGGTGACCCATTTTAAAAACCTTTTTGTTCAAAATTTAATATTTCAGATAGTATTAGTTTAAAACATTTTAAAGCATATTCTATTTCCTTTCAAAAACAGTTTCTAATTTTCGGATACATTCAGAAACATTACATTTATTTGAATTTTATCGCAAAGCGGAAATTTTCTGACCTTCGAAAAGAATATGCCTGCGACCTGATAATCCTCTTTGTGCAGGTGTTTAAATTGTCGTATTATTTTATTAAAAACGGTGGAAGCTGCTCTCCACAGTGAGATCAAAAAGCACGAAAGTGCTTTAAATTTACGTTTTAGTGCTGTTTTTACCACATTTCTAATGACTTTCGAGAGGCTTGCTCGCGTTTATTGGTACTGTGAATACCGTCCTATATTTTTCAGCCCACTAATTTGCTTAATATTTTTCGTTGGATGACCGTTTGGCCTGAAATATATTTTCTGCTTTGAGTAAAATGTTCTAAATCATAAAAAAATCCAAATTACGATTTTTGGACAAATTGTTTTTTTTTATATTTATTTTTTAACTAGCTTTTGCCCCCGGCGTCGCTCGCATAGTATTAGGGAGGTTCCCAATCCGCCTCCTCCACCTTAACTATCCCCACTACACTCCCCTCTTTCCTCCCCCCCACCACCTCATCCCACCTTCCCTCCCCCCACATTCCCCCCCACCCCTCCTCCCCCTCCCCAGCCTTCCACTCCCTCCCCCCCCCACTCCCCCCTCAATACCCGTTGCATTTATTTTTCAAACAGTTCGCGTGCCATCTATTAAAGCGTAACAATCACACACACGCAGTTTCGCATTTATAATATTAGTATGGATTAGTACAATTTTAACTATCAAAGAGATCTGTATAGTTAACCTAAACAAATAACAAAATGACAGTGCACGTAACAAACGCACAAATAATTACTTATAGTTACCAAACAACGCTTTGCTTTTCGTCTGGACAATAAACGTATAATAAATAATTTCATAACGCCAGAGCTTATTCATAACGCCAAAGCTTATTCATAACGCCAAAGCTTACCAATATGTGCAGCCTACATTACTCGCAAATAATGCAGCTTTCTATTAGTCAAAGGATTTTTAAAGTCCGTTCAGTATTTTTTGCGTGAAAGAGTAACAAACATACATCCATACAAACTTTCGCCTTTATAATATTATAGTAGGATGTGCGTATCGCATAAGAGTACCGCGTAAGAGACCACCTGAGCCAGTGAGAATATGGCATCCTAATTGGGGTATGTTGTGAAGCTGAAGGTATTGGGGCAGGAAAGGAGATAAGGTAGAGGAAAATGGGAAAGTGCCTGGCTTTTTGGATCTGATCATGAACACGTCTAAGGCCATTTCATACACGTTTCAATTCTGATTGGCGGTATTTCACCAGGGTGATACTGAGAGTATCTATCAACGCGCCTCAAGAACGTGCCGCAAATGTTTTATAGATAGGTATCATATTTTTAATCAATAAGTTGTGACGTAAGACAAATTAATTAAGTTATTCTCTTGCTCCTGTTATATGCCCGACGTACTGTCTTCTTTTCCTAAAAAACGAAAAAAAATCAGAGTGTGTAATAGCCACTTGCATGGACTTCATAACGACTTGGAAACAATCGTGTGGATAGATTTTTTTACTAAGATTACGAAAATGTTAGTAATTTTTTTTAGAAATGTACAGTTTTTTATATTTTTAAATAAATAAATCCATTATTTGGACTCGTGACGTCACTACATGAAATGTCCCCTCTCCGAAAATGTTCCTATTAATTTTATAAAATTCCATACTGATTTTTTTTTTTATATGGCATCACTTTGATTTCAGGCGAATTTTTGAATTTGACATTTAACGTTCACTAGATTTATTGTTTGTTCTCTGTGAACGTATCATTTGGTTTGATTTTTTGACAGATGTTATGAAGAGAACCCCGTACATTTTACGTTGTCCGTACGTGTTTTAGAGGTATAATGATAATGGTGCGGATTTTAACAAAATCAAATTTTATAATATTGTTGTTATTATTATAATTTACCAGTACAAGTATATTACATTTGATTTAGTAATATGGACGTTGAACATTTTAATGATTTATGATCAATAAGATGGATCAAGGAAAAAAATATTTAGGAATTTTAATATTTTTGGTATGCCTCGTTATGCTCCTGTGCCATTCGTGTGGAAAACGTTCTTTTTTTAAAAATGATTTTCGGCTATGTAATTATCGTTTTTTCGCACCTATAAAATTATGTCCCGTCTTTACTGTTTATAAAAAATGGTCTGATTTTTCGGATTGAAATTTTCAAAAAATCGCCAGGGTTTCAAAAATACGATTAAAAAAAAACAGAATGTCTTAGAATATTTGCCTAAACCGATTGTTTTTAAAAATGTGATGCAAGTGGCCTATTCACACACGGTAGAAGTGAAACTAGAAAGTTTAAGCTAGATGTCGTTTTCTTTTCTTTTTTGCTTGTTTTTTGACAGTAGTTTGAAGATTGGATATTGATTTCACAAATTAAAAATGTTTTTTTTTTTTGATTTCGTAGAATTCGAACCCCCGTTCACTTGATGTCTGTCTCTCTGGCCGCTGAGACTTGTCAGGCACCTTGCCAATTACGCTACGGAAGGCACGCGCCGTGGTGCGAATTTACAGCATTATATTAGAACCGAGTATTTGTGTAGAACTGAGTTGTGACGCATTTCCGTTTCACCCAAATTTCAAGTCACTAACGGCGCTAAAGAAGTAAATAAAACAAAAGCTCATTTTTCCCTTCCTTCGCTGCATCGTTATTATAAATACTAATGTCGGTTCTGGTTCTGTTTGTAATTCCGGTGCAATGAACTCTAGAACTTGGATTTGCTTTGATTTTTTTAAGTGCAATATTTATTTTTGAAAGGCAATAAATATATATTTTTTTTATAAATACTCACGTCCGGTCAATCCTGTAGACATAATAAATGTATTTGATAGTACCATTTTATTACACCAGAGTGTGCTCATGCGCTCTGGCGATCGAGCTGTCAAATCGGAATAACCAACATTACGCGAAGTATGCTGTTCACCGAACTAGAAGTATAATTAATACTGACCGTGTTACCGATTTTCCAAGTCATAAAAGTACTTATACATTGAGTCGACCACAATACACAAGAAGTTGTGTATCTCGCGATATTCTCCTGTTGCAATCTGCGGTTTAATGCATCTTACAGCTTCCCTGATCTAACGCAGTGATGAGAAACCTTCTTAGCCAATTTATTTTAATTAATTTTTTTGGCGGGCCGCAGAGGGCAGTGTCGGTGGTGTCGCAAACCAATTTGTATTTTCTAACATGGTAATCAATTATAAAAGAATGTCTACAATGTGCGTACCGCTAAAACTCACAAACGAGTCCCGGTACGATCAAGGGAGATATATGTTGTGGTAACCCTCTATCCTTGAAGAAGGCTCCCGTTTTTACGCGAAGGGCGTACTTCTGAAGATTCTAGAAATTTCTAGAACAGACCAGAAATCCGAGAGTATTCGAGAGAATTCCACAACATTACAGAACATCCCGGAACATTCTGAAATGTTGTGAAGAACGCAGATCATTATGGAACATTCCAGAACACTCTCGAATGTTGTGGTATGTTCTGGAACATTTTGGACCGTTTCGAAGCCTTTTTTGTACGGGTGGGGCTACCCATTGGTACGGGTATATAAAGGTAGATCCGTGGTGGGTTCAAACGTCAGTTCAATCTCATGTCAGCTCCCTAAGCGAAGCCGGGTACCCCACCTATTTTTTTTTATAAAACCGTTATGGAAAGCCGAAGAACAAAGCGCCGTAGGCGAAAAAATCACGTCTCCAAGGCCAAACCAATAAAAACGATCGATTTTTATCATTCTGAAATAATGAACTATAAAAAAATACCTATTTGCAGTTTTGGACAATTGTTGATTTTTTCATTCGGAATTTGATCAAGAAAACTTTCGGTACTTTAATAAAAGGAAACCTTTAAAATGCGTCAAATTTTAATAGAAGTTGCACTGCGAAGGTGATTAACTGCGAACTTAAAGTAGAACAACGAAATTCTGTTTAAGAATGTGTAAGAAAAAACTTTGAAGAAGTACGGATGTCTTCCGTTCAACCTTTTTGTAAAACAATAGAAATCGTTTAATTGCGTTTTATCGCAAACTTTTTGATATTTTATTTAGCCAAGTGGGAAATACGAAAAGGCTAAAAAGCCACACGAAATAGGATCACAGGCAACAGGTTGTTCATAACCGGTCTAACGGTCCTTTTACGGCCATTTCCATTACAAGGAGAGCAGAGACTTATCAAGATCTATATAAAGTACACAACAAAGTTATCTTAGGAGAAACTCTTGTTGATTGTTATTATTTTGTGTTTTTTAAAATATTTATATATTTTCTCACCACACAATTATTTAGTAGCTTAAACCCATGAAAAATATAAATGTATTTAAAAAGTTTTTCAGTTAAGTAATTATTATGCATTTTGGTATAGATTAGTTTCATTCCTTCAGTCCCTTTAAAAAGACCCCCGTCTGGAAACTTGTGAAATAAGCAGAAAACTGGTTCAGTAATACCACATTTTTTACCGGTTGCATTTTTATTAGGAAAAATCTAAAAGATTGTTTTTCTACATAATATTTTACGTGATGTTCTTTAAGAGGCTACGTAGCATATATTTGTTTATATACCTACGGGTAGATACCTCAATTTTTGCATCTTTGCTCTCGGCCCAAAAGTCGCGGTTAAGGAACAAATACATTTTATATTTAATTTTTGACATTTGCTTTAGGTATGGTTAAAATTTGTATTTTATATTTACAATTTTTTTTTTCTTTTCATTTCAGCTAACTGTAGGCTAGTTTTCTTTCATCCAATTATCTGAATGTAATATTCCTAGAATTTCTAGAACTCAACGATTTGCAAAAAAAAAGCGAAAGTATGAATAGATAATATACTTGATGTTGACAATTTTGCTTGCTAAAAAGTCACCCTTTTTTCATAATTTTATTCGGTTTAAATAAAATGTTCTGTTATTATAACATATTATACATAACATAACCTTAAGAGTACTCCATATTCTTTTTTTGGTTGTAACACACATTTAACAATTGTATCCTATACCCAAATACTAGCTTTTATCATACATACATCTTACTTTGTTTTATGTCCGGTCTTATATAAACCTAGTACATTATTTAACTATTACACGAGTATATATGTCTTTTAAATTTTATCTCACTGTACTTATAATAACAACTGTATCACGCATTACATAGTATATTCTATAAAACATACTACATAAATAGGATTACCCTCTCAACCCACATCGTTATTGCATTGATTTTAATAATAATTACACCCTTTTTACTCAGGTTCATTTGCGATACAAACATTTCACAACATCGAGTGCCCTTTGTCATAATTGCATCGTCATTCGAACCTTCCAATCAAGAATAAGATATGCTTTTTGGCTATTACAATATTCAAAGGTTGATAATGAATTATTGTCTTCACAAAGCCCGTATCCCTTACTAGGTGCCTTATAGCCATAAGAATGAAATAGTACTTACCTTTAATTCATCGCCATTATTAATAATAATTTTAAGATGACATGCACTTATACTGGACTTTGAACTCTGTTCTATGCGATGCAAGATTGATTTATTTATTTTGCCTTTAAATAGTAAGGTTTTAAGTGCTAACTGCATTAACGTTCAAAACATGAATGCCAAATAACGACAGAGCTTACAGGGTTTTATCAACCAATTATATTATAGTTTTTCTGGATGTTAGTAATATACATACCTCGGTGTAATTATAGATAGCAATTTAATGTGGAAAATACAAATCAATGCAACAGTAGAAAGATTAAGAAAATTAATGTACATTTTTCTTAGAATACGAAACATTTTAAATTTTAAACTATTAAGAACTATCTATTTCTCACTGATCCAATCTGTATTACAATATGGAATTCTTGGTTGGGGTGGTGCATTCAAAACTTCTCTCATGCCTTCAGAAATCATCCAAAAATTATTAATAAAAATAATTCTAAAAAAACCATATGATTTCCCCACCATAAGATTATTTCAAGAATTTAAAGTCCTTTCACTACACAATATTTATAAAAAAATTACACTTTTACAAATCCACAAAGATTGTTTCAACAATGATAACTCATTATCTATTTCAAACAGCAAAAGACCAAGTATTCTTGGCTCTATAACTATACCGCGTTGTAATACCACTACAGCCCAACATTTTTATAAATATATTGGAGTCAAGTGGCTTAACCAGTTACCCCTTAACTTAAGATTGGAAATTAATTATAAAAAATTCAAAAGTTCTATAAAAACACTAAATCATTAGCATATTACAATAATTCAATTTAATAATACAATAGAATGTCTCTCGACAATTGATTTTGGAAATCCATTTACTTTTATATTCTTTTCTCTTTTCTCTCTTCCTCTTTCTCTTCTTCTTCTTTTTTATACTGTTTTTCTTTTTTTCTATTCTATTTCATATATCTTGTTTTGAATATGTATATGTATTATATATATGTATATATATATATGTAAATATATGTATATATATATATATATATAGAATATATAAAAATACATATTATAATTCTAAAAAAATATGTTAAATAGTTTTTCACACACGCTGCTCCACCTTTTTTACACGAGCATGCTCTAAAAAAAGGTGAATCACGTTATATAAAAAATGTATCTGAAAAATGTAATGTCATTATTGTATGTACAAAAAAAAAAAATAAAAAAAAAAAAAAAAAAAAAACATATATATCGACGGTGAAAAGGAAAAATGAGTAATAAGTAAAGAAAAATGGCTGTATGGTGCTTAAGTATTTTTTTTCCAGCTGTGTGGCTCGTTAGCTATTTTTTCTTTACACCACCTATATATATATATACACACGTTTTTTTAATTTTAGTAAAATGTGTGCAGTTCACACGCTGTAGAAGTGAAACTTTCAGAAAACTAAAGTAGACAAGAGTGGGGAGGCTACGAATCACCTCACAAAGAGGAGATCGATTGGCTACGAAGCACCGCACAAAGAGGAGACCAATTAGTCTATCTCATTCTCTCGCAGGCTCTTATTAGTGTCGCCTTTTCGTTTCATCGAGTTTCAAATTACAACGGTGCTAAAGAAGTTTTCACTTAAAAATATCGTTTTGAAAATGTATAATGCTTATTATGAAACCCTTAAATAATGGTGTATGCCTGGCTTAGTTTTTATACAAATCTTCGGTTTTATTCCGAATTCCGATTGATGAAATTTTGCACACTTCACCTTAACAGAAGGAAGGTCACTGTCTATATGAGCTTTTGTAAAAGCAACCCATCCTATTTTCGCATCCCTTAAAGCAGAATTTTGATACTTCCTGATGAAATTTTGCTTAATTGACGTTCAAAACGAAAGAAAAATTTATGCAAAATCTGATTTTGAAAAACTTTGCGTAAATTCCGGGCAACGCCGGGGTAGATTACTTATAAATAACACCCGCTTTCTTTTGTCGTGACTTAACCTGTTATTCTTAGGGCACTAAGTTCAGGTAATAAGTGAGTTGTTCTCTTCATCGCGATCAAGAAGAATTAGTTCGAGATGAAGTTGACCACAGTCTGTGTTTATACGTCACGGGATATTAGGGCCTAAGTGCACCGTGTCAAAATATGCAATGTTCTGCGAACTAACTTCCAACTCCCTAACGGTATGTGTAATAACCCACAGATCTGTTGGCACTCGAGGAAAGTGTAATGAAATACGGTATACAAGGTTTAACCCACATTTTGTCGCATTATATGAGTGTTGTAAATCGTCACTTTGATCGTTTGATGAAATATTTTATTTGTTTGATGAGAATTAATAACCCACAGATCTGTTGGCACTCGAGGAAAGTGTAATGAAATACGGTATATTGTGTCTTGTTCTCACATTGTGTCGCGGTATATGAGTGTTGTAAATCGTCACTTAAATCGTTTTATCCAATAATTTATTTGTACGATAAATATTTTGATGAGAATTCAACTGTGATAACTAATGTGAAATGTAATAGGCTACCCAACGAGTATTTTTTATTCGACTATCAAATATAAAAAAAAAAAATTCATGGCCTATGTCATCTTTGGGGATGCTGTGTGGAGGGCCTTTTAAAGGAAAGGAAGAAAATAAAGTTTTTGGAAGGATAAAAGGTATGAAGAGTGCGCAGTAATCTGGGGGTCAGCGAGTCCGGGAGTCACTTATGTACCCATCCCTCCCATTGCTGTGCATCGCGATATTTCGGGAGAGACCAACTGGAGAGGCTAAATGGTGCCTCTCAACTAGTCTCTCCCAATCCCTTGACTAGTTTCTCCCAAGTGGCCGGATGCTTCCGCCGCTAAGACCTAGACAAACCTCACCCCATGAAGACGGGCACTCCTGCTAAGACACCAAACGCAGAGAACCACTTGGGGTGACCTATGGTAGAGATGTTGGTTATCCAATGAATGGTGGCGGGTGTGTATTTTTTTATTAAGATCACAAACAATCTTCTATTTTTTAAACCCTTTGTGACCTTTCTGAGAATTTATTCTGGCGCAGAGTTAAAAGAAACACCTCAGAATATTTAAAAAATTTTTTTTTAATTTTTTTATTGTAATGTAAAGAATATGAGTTTCATTTATACATATATATTTTACAAAATAAATAATTATAATAAAATATTATACCTTCTCATAAAAGAGGAGCTCTTGTGGCCTGATAAGGGAGCCACGATTCTTACTTACATAGATTGTTATGTTATATGTTTTGTATAAAATATAAACTTTTTTTTTTAAATGAATTTTTTTGGAAAATATTTAATTTAATTTATTTATTCTGATCGGTTGATGATACAGCGCAATTCAGAAGGGAGGTTATATATAATTGTTTTGCATTTGAGTTGTTTTAAAATTAGGTGTAATAAATTGATTTCCATTTATCGTTGGTTTGTAAACTTCTTTTTTTTTTTTTTTGTCATTTTTTTCTTCAAACATTTTTATAATGTAAGCTTGCCTAAAAATGTCATCGACATTTGAAACTGGAAAAAATTTAAAAATATAATAATATGAAAAAAAAACTAATGTTCATTTGAATTAGAATTAGGTATCAAAGGTTTTGTTAAAGTTTAATTAAATGAAGACAATATTAGCGAAACTCAATTGAAAATCTGTAAATAGAAAAATCATACAAATTTATGGGCACATCTGGGACTGGAACCCGGGGCCTTCGGCTTTCCGGGCCGAAACTCTACCTACTGATTCGGTCATTTTTAACTGTATCATACTTCGACTAAGAACTATCAACGTTATCTTCATTTTATTTGCATAATTTTTTGTCGCTGTCTTGTATGATTGCTAAATTCAAACCCGAACTAATGCGATTTGTTAAAGTTTTACTTCACATCCAAATTGATATGTTTAACCCGTTCTCTTTATATTAATCCGCACTTTATAGTACCTATTCAGATTCCTGGTTGACATAAACATTGAACGAACATAATCGTAAACGTTGATATTTAATATTGAATGGCGTGGAACTGTAAAGTTGTTCCAGTCAATTTGACATCTAGGTAAATGTTCCCTGTCTTACAAGGCAATTAAAAATACTAATGTCGGTTGTGTGTTTGTGACTCTGGTTCAATGAACTCCAGAACTCGGATTTGATTTGAATTTAAGATCGCCGAGAAATAATAATAGGTTATCTACATTGCTGTCACTGTCGCTGTTACCCCCCTGATAATGTTGAGAGAAAGGGGACATCTGCACCACAGGCTGATAATACTAAAATCTTCAAAATCGAAGTTTTATATTCCCCATTTTTCTCCTCCAAAACTGGATCTATTTTTGGAACTGGAAGAAAATGTTCTACTCCTGGAGGGTCCTAACTCCTGTAAGAAGTAACTCAACTCAAAAAGCAAAGCGTATCGACACGCTGGTGGTCGAAATCTATATTATACTAGCAGTTAAAAACCCGCTCCGCAGGCTTTTGCTGCTAGGACCTACGGGCGGCTTTTAGTTCTGCTGCGCCCGGTTAGAGTGGTTGTGACTTGTGACCATTTTATAAATCCGGTAGGAATTGGTTCCTAAAATAGCCAGTTCCTCGGATCCACTGTAATCCAGTAACAGCTAGTCACCGTCGGTGACTCACCGAGACAAAGTAACAGTGACAAAGGAACAGTGCCAAAGTAACCGTGTCAAAGTAACCGAGACACGCAATGCCGTTATGTGTAATTTATAACAATAACAACTTCGTCAAGTATTGCCGTCGATCTTCCAAATCCGTATATAAATCCGTAGCAGTTATACCGAGGGTGGAAACATTCACGTGCGAGCTGCTGACGGAAGTAGTGACATCTTGTGTCGAATTCTTGAATTTGAAACCGAATTATAACAGTAGCTTTGTGTGAAATTCCACGTACATAGATGTTATTTGAGGCGCGGCCGATGAGCGTGGCGTCCGACATGCACTATTAATACTGTTTGATTAAAAAAATATTTGCAGTATGTTAAAATCCATATAGGAAATTGGGGAATACGTTTGTATGGACAAAACGCTGCAGGGTTCCTCTTGAGAGTAATTCTCAAAATTACTTGATAGTGCAAACAATCAATAAGCGATTAAGTAGGTACCTAACCACAATAATTATATATTTGAACAGAAAATTATTTTAATTGTCTTTTTGAAAATTGGAATTATAGTATCACGTGTTTTTTCACGGGAAAAATCGTGTCTTGACGATTTTTTTCTACGACTATTTTTAACCTTCTCAGCGGTCGCCTTTCCGGATTATAAGCTATGGGTCGTAATCGAAATTCAATCATCTGCTTTCTTAAATTAAGGTACATTAAAATATTAAATGTATCGGGTATCTATTTTCGTGATTGTAAATAATAAAAATCAAATCTTTTGTGTCTCAATCATTTTTTGAAAGAAAAACAGAGTCAATGCTGTGTGAAACACATTTTGCATAAATCTGCTCTAACGGTACGGAGAACTTTTTGGCTTTGTTCACGTTTTCATATTGTTACTCTGCATCCTGTGCACTAATTTTATAATTATATAATTGAGGAGTAGATTTCCAATGCACTGGAATATAATCTAGAGTCGAGATATTAAATCTTTTAGTGTCTCGTAAAAACAAAGCACTGCCATTATAATCGTGCTGTTGGTTGTGCACACACTTATATCGATTACGTTCTTAGACTGAGATTAAATAACCGTACGTACAGATACCAGAAATCGATTAATAACAATGAAGATAACAAAAATTTGGTAAATGAGTATAGTTTTAGAATATATATATGTTTTAATTGACATGATGTTAAGATTGTTGAAGATTTCGTCAGTGCTAGTTCTTACAGGAACTTTCAGTATAATTTTCATTATGGCTTTTTGAGTTTTAATTAGTGGATTTAGTATGTTTTTATTTGCACTGCCCCATCCGATAATACCGTATTCCAACAGTGATTGGCAGAGAGCTATGTAAATCATGATTAAGTCTTTTTTAATGAGGACATTCCTGATAGTTTTGAAAAAATAAAACATTTATTATTTAAATAGGTAATGTGTTCAGTCCATTTTAAGTTTCGGTGAATTTTTAGACCCAGTTACGTTATATGGTTAACATTTTCTAATGAGGGACAATTACAATGTTCATTTGTTTTGTTATATAATTTTTATGGAATTCCACCGTGAATTGCACTTTCAAAAATATTAATATTACAATGTATGTTCCCTTTTCTTTCATCACTATTATAATTACAATATAAAACATTTTTAATACGGTTATCTCCATAATTGTCTCCTGTATTGCAAGCTGTTCACAGAGAGCGTGGGTTCATAATATTCCACGCGTATGGTAAATCAGTAAGTGTTCAAGCCTATACAATAACGCCATACTGAAAGTAACACGACGGTTTTCCTGTATTTTAATCTTGCATGAAATTTCTGTGAGAATGTAAAATTATATGAGAAAAGAATCGATACAGAGACGGGCAAGATGCGTAGATAGTAACAAGTAATTGTTGCTGAATATTATAATAATATAATGCATGAATAAATTTTACAATGCACACGCGAGCCGAACCTGGTGCGAACCTTTATGTTTGCAAATTAAATGTAAATGCAAAATTATTTACTAGCCCGTAGATAAAAGGTTGAATTTGGTAGCAGCCTATGGTCTGTAGCCCCAAAATTTCTGAAAACAACCATCGATTCTGCAGAAATGGGCGGTCCGTTTGATAGATTCTCCTATCTGGTTGGTTTCACTTAATCTTTTCTTTTTTTAATAATATTTTTTTCTTAATCTGTGCCCCGTCGAGGACAAATCGGTACCAAACAAATTCCAAAAGACAACATTAAAAATATTATCATTTAATTTTTTAAAATTAAATGTAAATTAAATTTAATATTAAAAAAATTACATTTAGAATCCTATAAATAAGTCATGTCAAAGTGGTTTCACCACAGTTTGAATTCATGGCCTTGTAAGTCGAAACAGCTGTAACAAAAGTAAAAACTAAAATACTTGCAGAACTTGATAAGCGTGTTTCTCTACTGGTTAGGTTAGGTTACCCCGAAAAACTCGACTTTAACGTTGAACTCGAGTGACACTGCGTGCATTTACACTGTTGAAAAAATGAGAGCTTTTTTTGTAACTGGAGAGTTTTGGTCTTCACGCGCCGGGAGTTTCGTTGATTAGTTTTTAATCAGTCAATAGGGCTGTTTACAAACACTTTTGCCAAATAAGAAGAAAGCTTAGCCGTTATAAAAACCCGAAAACTCTAAAACATCTATGTCATGTTGCATTTACCTCACTCTTTAAAAAATACTTCACCGTAAACAAAGTAAAAGTGCTTTCTTATGGTTAGCCATGCGTAAATCTAGATCAGTTCAGAGGCGGTGAACACTTTGTATATAATGACAAACATCATGTTAAGTGACACCGGAGCATCGTCAACATTCATAGTCGGCTGGCATTTAAAGCCGTCATCACCATTGTACCATGTACTGTACAGAACTGGTACTCCAGTCTACAACTAGAGTAGATACACAGTAGATATATCGTGTTGTACATCGTTCATTATACATTGTAGTGTGATGTACATTATCGTAGATTATACGTTTAGTACGCTCTTGATGTTTTCAGTGAGAAGGAAGCAGCTCAGTTATGAGATTCTGTCCTTTTTTGTGCTTGGTTAGGTTAGGGTCAGGGTTCGCCTGACTACGCGCCTCTTTGTAACGGCGTTTGGAGCTCTTTAGATATTAACTCCAATTTAACCTTCACTAAACAGGCCCTTTCTCTGAGTGTGCTACTAAAAAAATGAGCGGCCTGCTATGCACCCTCTAAAACTATTTTCGTAATAACTGACTTGTTTTTTGCAAAATTATTACGGTTCATTTGTCACAAAAATTCTCTAGCCACCCCCCTTCCCCCCTATTACGGCTCTCTTAATATTAGAAATATTTTAAGTTTGGGCTATCGCGGACTTTATTATGAATAATGTAATCAGTTATATATATACTTAAAATATATATATACGTAACGCATAAATTCGAGGCAGCGTAATGAGAAAAATATTATTTGATGAAGAAAGTTAAATTTTTTCCTGGCGAAACTACTAGAAACTTCGAGACAACAGGGAATTCGACGGGTAGTATTATGAAATTACTCATAGGTGGTGTACTTTTGTTTGGAATTAGGTATGGGAGGGCTAAACTATAGTTATTATAACGATGTCAATTAGGGATGCCACAGTTTAACTTGCTCCAAACGGTTGGGGGCAGTTGGATTCTTGTGGAGTGCTCACATAAAAGTTAATTATTCAGCACCTCGTCTTCGTAAATCGTTGTCCGATATTAGTTGACTAATTGTGTGTACGAGTACGGTATTTTTAAATTTGCGTAAAGACTATCTGTAATATAAGAAGGATCGAGTTTATTTAGTTGACTTTTGTAGCAATAATTGCGCAAAATTTTAATTTAATTTAAAATCGTGGTATCATGAAATAGCTTGCTGTCAATATAATCTTCTTCTTCCTTGCACTATCCCAACTCATTGGCCATTGGCGTCGGCTCTTCTCGTTCTCAGGCTACAACTTCTTCGGTTCTGGCTGGGTATCTCTTTCATCCAGGCCGTTTCTCTGTAAAATTTTGGTGCGGTGATTAGTCATAATTGCTTATAATTAGTCACAGGTGCATAGTTGAGTCATCCAGGAGTTCTTTGGTCTTCCTCTGGACGACTGCCGATGAAGGTCCAAAGAGTTAATAGACTCTCTGTCAATATAATATTATGTCAAAATAACTTTTCATACTGTCGTATTGAACAATTCCTCCAGAGTTCTTTGACCACTAAGTGCACTGTAGCGAGATGACTGGATAAAGCTTTGTTCTCTGAAGTAAGCGTTCTTGGTTGAAATGTGTTGCTTGGTCGGCTTTCTTGGCCTGTTCTGCCAATCTTCACTCGGAAATCGGTTCCCAATGCTGTTGCTGTTTGCTATGGTGATCTGTCAACCAGGCTGGAAGTCTTCAAGTTTATAGAAGCCTGTATTTAGTACTCCGTACTCTGTAAAACGTCGTAAATATATATCCCTAATAAAGAAATTGTCTTATATGTACTAGACGTGGGCAAAATTGAATGACCGAATTAAATGAATAAATTCAATCTTGTGACACACTCAATCTAATTCTCAATTTCAAAATGAATTGATTCTTCATTCCTTATCTTTGGCCTTTGCATCCTACGATTTTTAATGACACCATACATTTTTAATTTCCATTTATTTTACTGTTAAATTATTTCAATGAATAATGTGTTCTGTAAACGATTTAAATATTATATTGTTTCATAGGTATTTAAATATTATTAAACGGGCCGCGCGCCGCGAAGTGGTCGACGGACGGTATTGTGAACGACTCGCCTATTACGATTGTATTCCGCTACCACCGCGCCGCCATTCTAAAAACACCCGAACATCATCAAAGTCCATGTCCCAAAATGGCCAAAACGCGGCCGCGATTCATCCGGGTTGCCCGAGCATCTCTTTCACGCAAGGAATTAATCATTTATCCTTATCAATAGTCCTGAGATTGTCCTAAGGTCCCCGCCGTCCCAGGTCCGTGTTCAATGTCCGCGTCCCAGGTATCTAGTCTGTCGAAATCGAGATTGTCCGATTCCGACAGACAGAGGAATTAAAACAAAAGTCTTTTTCACTTGTGACGTCATGGTCTTTTGTAAATCTCAGACCTAGAAATGACGTCAGGCGTCATCGTCACGTCAATGTCACGATATGTCCCAAACGCATCCCAGTCCTAGGTCCGCAGCTCGCGAGTAAATCTAAGAGTGCTAGGTAAGACACAAAACATTAGTCAAAAGTTACTAATTCATTCCTCAATGCCAGCCCTTAATCCGTCCGCGCGGTTCATTTATTCCCCCACGCGCCAAGCCGTCAATTTCATTACATAGTTAGTCGAAAACTTTCGACTTTGAATCTGAACATCAGCAGTGAGAAGCTAAAATGATGCTTATCTGTTTTTTGGTACGTACGGAAGATATTGTACCTACCTACTTTTAGACGTAGATCTTGGGTCGATATAATATGTAAATTTGCAGATATTATAAGGCCAATTAGTTGTGGTTAGCTGTCATAAAATACTCATCTTAATGTTAAAATGTATGTTTATATTAGATCACGTGAAATGAAACAAAATTATAAGTTTAATAAATAAAATAAAATCAATAAAATTTTAAGGGTGAAACGAAAACTTGTATAATTTTAAGATATAATTGCTAGCAATAAATACATTTTACATACGAAAAATTACGACCCTAAAAAAAGACCAACCATGTAGGATTTAGCCTGCGAGATAATGAGATAGGATAGAATGATCGGTCTCCTCTTTGTGTGGTGTTTCGTAGCCTATTGGTCTCCTCTTTGTGCGGTGCTTCGTAGCCTCCCCACTCATTGTGATTTGAAAACCGATGAAACGAAAAAGCGACACTAAAAACAGTCAAACACATTAATCTATAAGTTTTAGCGAGATAATCAGATAGAATAATCGGTCTCCTCTTTGTGCGATGCTTGGTAGCCTATCAGTCTATTATATCTACTATCAGTCAGCGGTACTCCGGGTACTCCGTGGCCTCCCGGTCTCGTGTGCGGTGTTAGCCTCCCCATTCATTTAATTTTCAATTTTTTTTTGGGATTTAATTGAATTAAAGGAATCACTTCAAAAGGCCATGGGAATCAGACTGAATCGATTCACTCCTGGGAATCATTCTGCCCACGTCTAATATGTACTAAGAAAGTTGTTGCGTACGGCATAAAGATTTAAGTTGGAATAACTTTCGTTAGGTCCCATGAAAAGAAACAAATAATAAGGTTTTTAAAATGTGATTTTTGAAACAGTTTTTTTTAGGTACTGCGGTATTGGATATATATTTTTTTAAAAATTTTATGAAGTTGTAAACCCGTAATTGGTAAACAGCCTTTCAATAATTTTAATTGAGTATGTACTTTGTACTTTCTATAATTTTATATATGTACCGGTATTATCACTTCGAATTTTTAATATGTACGTAAATTTTTATCTTCTCCAAGTACGACAAATCCTCCATGGTCGAGGAGTAAGGCTCTCGACTAGCAATCCGAAGGTTGTGGGTTGAAATCTTGGTGTGCGCAAATACTTTTTATTTGATTAGTTTGTGTTATTTCACAATAAAATGTATAGTGTATTTGCGTGACGTTCCAGAGTGCAAGATACTATCAGTATCGCCCTGGTGTAAGACCACCATTCAGAATTGAAACGTTGCTTGAAATGGCTTTTGTTTGGTGACCAGATCTGATTAGCCAGGTACTTTTCCACCTTCCTCTTCCGCATCTTTTTCTTTTTCTTCCCCTTGCCCCTCCCCAAACTACCTTCAGCCTCACAACATACCCAATTGGGGATGCCATAGTCTCACTGGCTCCAGACGGGAGCAGTTGGTCTGATGGCAAATCTGATTTATGAGATGATATCCTGCATGCATGGTCAGTCATGCATGGTCAGTGGTTGAGTAGGCATAGCGCTTGGGTCCCACCCGAGCGTCGCGTGTTCGATTCCTCGACTGGCTAAGTCCTCCACCACAACACAAGCAACATTTTCGGCTTTCTGTAGTTGTAGTAGGAGATTTTCAAACATTGTTGGGTTATTCGTAACCCGGGAATGTTTGTCTTTCTTTTAAAAAAAAAAAATAAATTCCATGTAAAAAATCGGAGTGTGCAATTCGTACGCGGTAGAAGTGAAACCTTCAGTAAACTTCAAGTTAAGTAAACAATAGTGGGAAGACTACGAAGTACCGCGTGAAGAGGAGACCGCTAGGCTACGAAGCACCGCACAAAGAGGTGACCGATTATACTATCTCATTATGTCGCAGGTTAAATCCTATAGAAGATATACGTGTTTGTCTATTTTTACGCGTTTCATCGAGTTTCAAATCACCACGGTGCTAAAAAAGGTTTCACTTCAATATATTTCAACTTTCTGTTGTAGGAAGTTGTCAAGTACAAGAAATATAATAACTCCATCATACCGCATTTCTGTACCTATTCCGGTCATCGCGAATCTGCCATATTTGACAAATAAAACACCGGGAGCCCATAATAATTGAAAACTTCCTGTCTTTTTAAATAATGCGGTATGAGATGATTGTTACTTGCAGCGGATAGCAGACCTGGCCATAAAGTAGCGGTGAATCTCCGTAGATACAGGGGAGACCCTGGGGTAGGTTATGAACAGCATCCTGTAAGATGCATTTCTTGAAAGCTTGCCCGTTCGATATGCCCGCTATCTTACATTGTCTGCGCAGTAGGGACTGGGGAGATATTCTTCTAAATAATGGCAGGGAATGAACTGCGAATGGTTCCTTTGTTGATAAATCTTTAAGTAGTGTAAAATGAAGTCGCTCACGCTGTCTGTGCGCTTAGATCTTTTAAACTAAGCAACGGATTTTAATGCGGTTTTTAATTGCGGAGGTTTTTAGGTATATAATTTGTCAAGGTTTTGTGTAAATTGGTTGAAACATACAATATATCTGGCCAAGCAGCAGCGGGCCTCGAGCAGCGGGCTGACAAACGGGCCGTGTGGATTTGATTTAAGGCTCCGCAACCGGGCTCGAAAAGAATAAGATGGAGGGATACGAATGTTAGAGGAGAGTGCTAAAATTTACAGCGACAAAATCGATGCTAAAATTGCGAAAATGTTTAATAAAACACGACTCGTTTAAAATAGAGCAAAAATCTCACGAGCATTGTATTAAACAGCATTTAAAGAAACACTGTGAAATTTTTCATACATGTAACTGAAACAAACGTGTTTATAATAATTTTTGGAGCAAACTTTGAATTTTATATAGATAAATGAAACAATTTATATAGTTTGCCTTTCGGCGCGGGCAATGTCTAGATATTATCTTCAAGAAGAACATATATTTTTTAAAGAGCTTTAAAACTTAACGTGTTTAAGGGAGATATGTATATGCCCTTAACAGATGGCGTTGTTTATAAAGGTTTGGTCACAGTGTGACTAACGAAACAGAACACACGTTGTGTCCGTGTCTGCTAATAAATAATAAAATGAAGCTTAATGTGAAATCATTATTTTTTATTAATCTTTACTATGAATCGGTTTTGCACTAAAAATACCAAAAAATATGCTTTGGATAAATTGGAGCTTTTCATATCGTTTCTCTTGAGTAAAATAAAGATATATATTTTTTATATAACTTTCTTATAAATATAAGCGCAAACTGCTAAATTTTTTATTTTTTCATTAGTAATGTATGATCGCATGTAATATAGAACTTAAAAAAATACAATATTATGACTAAGATTGTCTGTGACAATTTCCCTTGATTAACTTTTTTTCTTTCCTATACATTTATTCACAAAATAAATAAAAACCACTTTTTCGCTAAAATTGACAGTTTCTAAACTCCGTTTCCCGTTCGATATTTATGCCCATTACCTACATTGATGGTGGCATAAGGCACAATAAGAATATACATATTTTTGGCTTGTGTGTGTATTCCTGGGTATTTAATGGGCCTGTCGAACAATCGTACTACTGCTATGTGTAGATTTGTGAAAGAACATTTCAAACGTGTCTTATTAAATTTATGATGTCTGATGGTTGGCGCTCACAATATTCACATAGACAAAGGAATATTTCAGGTTTTTCCTGGTTTGGTCAAATTTTTGGTAATGCATAAACCGATCCAAAAATTATTTACATTCCTCAAATGACAACATATTAAATTATAATTTATTGAATTAACTTTTGATGGTTTTACATAGCGATTTAAAATTGTAATTAAAACCAGGTAAAATAGAGAAATTCCTAGGTTATAAAATCAACGGGTTTAGTTGATACATGCAGGAAAATACTAATTATGTTTAATTATAAATATAAGTTAATTAATGGCCCTAGACTAGACGTGCGCACAAAGGGAGTGGCGTAGGCATAGGGCAAATGAAGAAGAGATATAAAGAATTTCCCAGTTACGCACTGAGAGCGGGTGATGCCACTTAACCCCTTGAATGGCAGGAGACCATGTTTGTCCCAGCTCACATACGTCTCATATAAATCGCTGTAACTCCCTTACTATCAGAGTGAGAAATGTGTTCTAAACGGTGTTAGAAAGGCAAAATACCACACTTTATAGTATAATCTAAAAGTAACTACCAAAAAAGTAAAATGTTCACCTTTATGAAACCAAAGTTTTGAATTGCTTTGAAAAAAAGCTTGATACAAATTGAAACTTTGAGAATTTTTTATTAATTATTTTTATATGAAAAGACAAAAAAGTGATGTGACATTAACTTTTATAATGCATTTGGCTAATAAAATATGTAAGTGTTTTTTTTTGTTATCAGTAGTTTTAGTTAGAATAAACATGGGGTGAGCTATTTTTAAAAAGTTTTTATTTTTTTTAAATTTTAATTATAAAATTAGTGAGCGTATTTTATCACCTTTCAAAAACAGTTTTTTTAGGATATATTCAGAAATATTCCATTTATTTGCATTTTGTAAAGCGGAAATAATTTGACCATCTGAAAAATACTCCAAGTTTTATATTCGTTTTATTATAATACTAGCTGACCCGGAGAACTTCGTACCGCCTCAGAATCAATAAATGTTTTGTTAACTTATTAGCTGAATAAAAATCATTTTTTTTATTAAGGTAAAAATTTCACAATGAAGCAATTATTATCGATTTTAATTATTTTTTTATTAAGGTAAAAATTACACAATGAAGCAATTATTATCGATGAGCAACTGTCCGTGGTTTCTTTTTGTTAGTACTCGTATCAGAGATGGCGTTGTTTACGGATTTATAATTTGTGTGATTTTCTTACTTTTTCACTTACATACTTATGGGAATTGCTTTTCATTTTCTTTAAAAGTTTGAGAGAGATTTATTATAATTATTGTATTTTTCCTTTGGAGGTGTGCACACATACGTTTACCGTTTGTCTCATTTTCGACTGTTGACATTTAGTGTGTAAGAAAGAGAGGCAGCATTATATATTTACGAACAAAAGCAAAACAATCAGCGCATTGACATTTGACATTTTTGAATTTTTGGAATTCACGCAAACTACAATATTATACCTAACACACATTGCTGCAGCTCTTTCAAAAGATGAAAATTCGTTCCATACAAAATGTATTAGGAAATGAATTTTCTTCATAACTTTCTTTTTCGTGAATTTTTGCGATGTTTTAATAGTTATTATGTTATCCGGGGCGGAGACAAATTCAACAAATCAAAGATCATTAAAATCGGTCCAGTCTTTCTCGAGTTATAAATAGTGTAACTAACCCGACTTTGTTTTATATATTAAGATATGTAAAACATATTATAAAAAAAAAAATGTAAATGACAGCCTGGATATTACTTTTTCTCCTTTGTAATAAAAGTTATCTCCTTTATTACAAAGGAGATATCTTTTTATAGGTTTTGTTTAAAAATGCTCACACGAGTACTAAAACAGACAAATGTTGGTAAATTATCGACACTATATTACAATCCAAATCATATAAAAACATAACCCCAAAGTTGCCAAAAAAACTTGATAAAAATAATTATTGTGAAAGCTCAAACCTTAAACTCCTTTAAGTCCTTGGTAGAGTAATGGTAGACTTACCTGAAAATAAAAGAAAACAGCAAATTAGTTAACGATAAAAAAAGCTTTTATAAACTTGTATTAATTTATAAGCATCATCGGTTAATGATAATTGCACAATAAAAATAACAAAAAATCGCATTTGGTAAAATTTATAAAACGATGTTTATTTACAGATGACCTTATTATGTAGTTTGAAATATCGTTAAGAACAAAATTATGATATCATAATCTGTACTGTGATATTACGAGAAAAATTAGATAACAGCACGCTGTTTACCTTGCGTTGACATAACACTAAAACACGTCTCCATACTTCCGCTTCTCAAAATACACTGGATGAATTCAACGATTTCAAACTTGCGCATACGTATAGATGAGGAATGTCACTTCCATATTCCACATGGCGCGCTTCTGAAGATCATTTTGTTCGCGCTGTACATGCATGTGTGCATTACTTTTCAGCCTGTACTAGTACAATGGGCGGCAACAAGTTATATTTAAGAAGAAGATTATATTAATACATCTAAACGAATCATAAATAGAACAAAACACTGAAAATAAAACAATAAATCAAGTTGCTTAGAGGTTAGAGTGTTGTCCCGGTAAGACAGATGTTGTAATGGTAAGACAACTTGGGTTTAATTCCCAGTCGCGACTGTTACCTTATTGTGTTTTTTTTTTTTAATTAGCTCCACACAGGAGACCCTGAGGAAAATAATTCCCCTCAGGGCCTATGTCATCTTTAGGGATGCTGTGTAGGGAGTATTTTGAGGTAAGGAAGGAAAAAGGAAAGAAAAGAAAGAAAAAGTATGAGGGGTGGATAGGAATATGAGGGTCAGGGTCTCCAGGAGTGACAGACATATGAATGCATCCGTCCCACTGCGGTGCAAGGCAAGGTTCAAGGAGAGTCCTGCTGGAGAGGTCACCGCCAAGACCCGGACAAATCTCACCCCGTGAACCCGGGCACCCTTTCTAAGTCACCAAACCTAGAGAACTACTTGGGGTGACCCATGGCAGGGGTTGGTTATCCAATAAATGGTTCCTGGGGCTATAACCACCTCCCAAATTGTTCTGTTTCATGCTTCGTTTTGATGATTATTATCTTCTTCTTCAATGATTAAATTAAATACGTATTCGTACATCGTTATTAAAGGATAACGGACAGATAAAATAATGGACGGGCCCTAATTCATACCTGTTTTTCTCCTGCGGGGATGTTCTTTACTTTATGGTAATATATACATGTACAAGTAATCTTCTCATAATTACCATGGCTCATTAAACCATCACCGCTTAATCTGCTCAAGAACAGTCGGGACAAACACGACTACATTAACCGGCGCCTACTGTACTAGGGTCTGTACTAGGGTACGTGGGAAAAGCTTTCTATCAATCTTTATTACGCTTTAAAATTAACAGTATCCACCTAATTATCTCAGTGAGGGAGTACCGTTGCAAAATGCTGCGTAAGTTGCAATCTCGGTTGATATTGTCAGACCATCCAATAAAGCTTGTTACCACGTAACAGGATCCCAGAAAACACAGAGATAATCAGCCACCCATTGCGGTGAACAAAAAGCCACATTAGCTAGACAACAAATTACTTATTAACCTAACTATACGATTAGAAAAGCTTTTACATTATCTTTGTCAGTTTTTCGTAAGCAGGTATATCTGCATTTCTCTGCTGAAACTACTTGCACTCGAAGCGCAGAATATTCTATTAGATTCTTTTTTTTTTTTTGGGTCTCAAAGTGTTAGTACAGTTGAAGTACAGCTACACACGACTGTTACCTGCCCGGTAGCAGACAGAACTATTTATTAATTCTATTTATTATTTTTAACCTTCAATGAATACTTGGAGCAGGGTGATGAGTTTGTTTATCTGGGGAGACGTTTTCGAGAGACGGGAAGGCAGAGATATTGAAAGAATGGTAAATGCAAGTAACTCCATTAATGGAGGATTGATAAAAAACTGTCCAAAGAAGCTAGAAGTCCACAACGGAGTGCTGGTACCTTCCCTGGCAGTGAGACGTGAAACTGGCAGAAGGATGAAGATAGACCGAATGACGTAGAAATGAGATCCCTGAGGAGTATGTGCGGTGAAACCATGATTACTCGTGGGAGAATTGTTGAGATCCGCAAAGAATGGAAGGCTGATGTATGCGTAATGAAGGATACCTTCAAATGGTTTGGGCATGTAGAGCGAATGAACGAAGATAGGAGTGAAATAAGAATATATGACGCAAATGCGAATGATCGAAGAAGTCTTGACACGGTCAGATACTTGAGATAATAGAAGAGTATGTGTGAGACGAATATGGATATGAATGAGGCAAAGAGTGTGTGCCAAGATCGAGTTGTTTGGCGGTCCATCTTTCTGTCTACCCCTGCGGAGAAACGGCGTTATGGTTGCTTAGTTTAACCTCCAAGCGACTTTTCCAGTAAAAGTGCATCTGCAATCTCAACAAAAAGTGTATATCTTATGAAAAGGAGGCAATTATCAACACCACAATTGCGAGGAATGACGCAAATGTGTTGTGGCTTTTTGTTAGGTGCTTTTAATTTGCAAGTCAAAATTTTATCGCTTTGTCCAGTAATCAAACGTCATTCTCGAGAAGCTGTTATCGCGTGTGATCCTAGTATTCCACGTTGCTGAGACATTAGATGCAACGTAAATTACATGGAGTGCAATGCTAGAGAGCATCCACGCTGGAATGCAGTTCAGATTGCAAGCTTTGTTGGGTCTGATCTGTTCTGAGCCACCTTTGTTCAAAGCTACGGGGCAATTTTCCATTTTTCCAGTAGTAGGTTCTGGTTTATTCTGAATGAAAAGGTCATCATTCTTCCTGGATTCCTGGTAAAATATTTCAAAGGTTATCCAATACTATCCATTATACATCTCGCCACAAATTATAGGTTAAGTTCAGCTATCTTGTTTTATTACTATGTAATGATATGATGACATTGCACGTAATGATAATATTCAGACATTACTGCTTTGAAATGTTAGAGCAAGGTAATCCATAGAATCCTTTATTTTTACATTTGCAACCCAACGTTTTGGGAGGCGCCCCGCGAACCATATATTGGATAACCAATACCTCTGCCAAAGGTCAACCCAAGTGGTTCGCTACGTTTGGTGACTTAGTAGGGGTACCGGAGTTCATGGGATGACCTGGACACACTGAAACCCAGATTCCTACCCATCTCCCAAACATTTGTCATTCCCAGAACTTTCTCTCCTTCCTTGCCTTAAAAAGACTCTCCACACAGCTTCTCCAAAGATGACATAGGCCCTGAGATATTTTTTTATCCTCAGGGTCTCTTGGGTGTGAAGCTAAAGTACAAAAAAAATAATTAATAAACTAACTGCACACAATATAAACGAAACTCAATCGAAAATCTGGAAACAGAAAATCAGAGAAAGATATTGGCACCTCTAGGACTCGAACCCAGGACCTCTCACTTTCTGGGCAAACGCGCTAACCACTGCACCAAGGTGTCGATATCAAATTCGGTCATTTTTAACTGTATCATACTTCGACTTAGAACCACCCACATTTTAATAATAATAATAATTGGATAATTTTTAGAGCGCCGCTTTTGTGAAAAATCCCCTCAAGGGTACCTCATTATCTTCATTTTCTTAACGCATATATTATTGGCTGCTATCTTTATGTATGATTGCAAGATTAATTAAATATACAATTTGAGGTTTAACTCGTAAATTTAAAATAAAAAATGAAATAACTACACACAATTTCGAACATGACATCACAGTACGGTTTTTTGTAGGCAATAACGATTATATTTTCAATAAGCGCAAATTCAACTTTGTGTCGTCATTTTATTTAAATTAAAAATTAAAAAATAAAACTGTGTGTACGTGTACACCACCATTTAATCAAAATAATTGGCAAGTTTCAAAACCACTGGTTTATTCATCAGGATACAACTTTTAAATTATTGTGATTAAATAGTGGTGTATCTATTCTCGATCCAAAATAAGATCACCCCGTGGACGCGCATGTCTCCGCCCCTTCTCCCCACTGCATACTAGACGAACGCTAACGCATTCAATCCCACTATTTAAATAAATTGAATTATTTTATTAAATTTTATTTTATTTGACAAAAAATGACAACAATTTATATCTTTTAATAATGGTAGCGGTAGTATTACCAAATACATATTGTACTTTATGTGGCATGAGATTTACCAAATTGGCTGAGGAATTAATCCGAAGCTAAAAATATCATCATTGTCATTTAAAAAAAACCTCAGATGATTCACATGAAACATTGAAAGCCAGTGAATCATCGTTGTTGTCTCCGAGGTCATGAACAATAATATGACGGACATTCCAAAATTATCGCTTAATACCAATAATATGTCGAATAAAATTACTCAAATACTCTGATGTAACAGTTTGTTGGCTTCGCTAGCAGTGACATTTACATATACTTATTATTTATCATATAACCCTCTGTGAGATCTGTCCTCTTTTGTACTTTGTAATTAGTGATAATGTATTTGAACATATCGGCTGATTACCCATTTTACCACTGGGTTTGAATGGGTTAATTTTTTGTAACGCGGATGCACAGGACGACGCGTCCACGGCAACGGCATACTGAATTTTGGGCGAAGTGATTGGCGGCTGGCGGCAGCCAAGGGCCGGTGAAGGGACCGTAGCGGGGGGAGTGGTATGCGCAGTACAAACCAAATTTTGTACCATCGAGGGTTGTTCTAAATGCGGATAGAGAATACATGAAGTGTTTTCATTAAATTATGATTACGCTCAAACTTTCGTATTTATATATGAGTTATATTATCAGACACTCTAGATTCTAGATCTACTGCTCCATTTACACAATTAATAATATTAAAAAAACGTTACGCCTTCCTTTGCGAAGCGGATTTGGGCGTAACACATTATTTATTAAAATTAATAAAATACTTAGTTTTTACCACTTTTATTGTTTACAAAACCAACATGTTTCGTGAGCAACGCTCACTTCTTCTTGAATTATTAATTATTATATTGAAAATAAATATAGTAAAATTATTTTTTTAATGTTTTTCTTTTACTCACAAATAATTGCCTAAGTTGCCTCCAAAATCATGAAACATTAAAATCTTTAATGGCCTGTATCTTATAATTTAAAGCAAAAATAAATAAAGTAGCTCACATCCTAACTAGATATTTGAGATACCTTTTGATTACAAAAATAATTTTTCAGTTTGGTTAGGTATTTTGATCTCAAATCCAAATCTAAGATTTGTATGAAATGGGCCGAAATGGGCCGCGCATACGTTCCCCCTGAACAGATGCAGAGTCACACATGAACTTCTTCATGAACTCTTCCCCTTATATAATAACTCGATAACGAAATACGAAGAATGTAAGAGATTTTAAGAAAGGTAGTGAGTAATACATGTTTAAAACGCTTGTTCCAAACACTTGACGATAACAACTGTAATCTAAAATAACAATCAGTTCTATTCTGTTATCTTTTTAAGAAACGTGACTTCGAGTCAAACATGTGCCGATATATTGTAAGAGCTCCCATACTGAAATCAAATCGAATTACCATTTACGAGGCATTAGAGTCGAGGTTGTCCACTAAATGGAAATTGAATTTCTGATCGGTTCATAGATGTCGCCTGCTTCCCGATATTATTCTCGGCCTGAACGGCTCCGAACAATAATACATTTTGATGGAAATTTTATGCGGAAGAAATGCCAGCCACCGTTGGGATCGTGTTTATGGTAAGTATTCGCACGGTTCTATGGCTTTTTGATTGCTTCGTACAGTATTTATAGAGAATGCATGTTTCTGATATGTTTTCAATGAACGGTATGAATGTATAGAGCTGATATTGTCCACGTGACTCTAGATGGAATGAATTTCAAGTTCACGGAGAAAAGTTCAAGTTCAAATTGGCAATTGATGAAATCGGAAACGGCATTTTGAAAACTGTTATATGGAAAATATATTACTGGAATGACACTTTGACATTATTTTTTATTATTATTTATTGAGATGGTTTGTAATATATTTTCTGTATAATATATACATGACTTCATTTCATTGCTCGTAACATAAAAACTTTTTTTTAAATGCATTCATTCTTTCTCCATTCTTCAGACTTTTAGGCATTTCATCATACATATTTATTGCTCTATACATTAAGGGCCCGCAACCCGGATTTGTACCGATTTATTACATATTTCCCTTAAATACGGTAAGTTTTAAAGCCCTTTAAAAAATATATGTTATTCTTGAAGATAATATCTAGACTTTGCCCGCGCCGAAACGCAAATTATATAAAATTCCCTCGATAGAAAAAAATCGCAAAGTATGCTCCAAAAATTATTATTAACATGTTTGTTTCAGTTATTTTACAAGTTATATGTATGAAAAAATTCACAGTGTTTCTTTAATTGCTGTTTAAGATAATGCCCTCGAGATTTTTGCTCTATTTTAAACGAGTCGTGTTTTATTAAACATTTTCGCAATTTTCGCATCGATTTTGTCGCTGTAAATGTTAGCACTCTCCTCTAACATTCGTAATTTCGTATCTCTCCATCTTCTTCTTTTCGGGCCCGGTTGCAGAGCCTTAAGCAGTTTTGCGACTCTGTTTATCTCGTATGCGACAATTTACATAATTCCATTTACGTTTCTGGTTTCATAATTATGTATATTTTTATTATAAAACAATTTCATTCAGGGTTTTGACATTTGGTTATTTATAATCTATCTATCTATATAAATAAAAATGAATCGCCTAAATGTATGCACGCGCATAACTTCCGAACGACTTTACCTATTTCATTCAAACTTTGGGGATTTGATGTTTGCATGCCCGCGAAGGTTTCTATATATCCTGGAGAGCTCTGGCATTATGAAATTTGTATAAAAAAATTGCAATAGGGCTACCCATTGGCAGGGATATATAAAGCAAGATCCGTCATGGGTTCGAACTTAAATTCAATCTCATATCAACTCCCTGAGCGAAGCCGGGTAACCTAGCTAGTTTTATATATAAAAATTATCACATTACTAGCAGACCCGGCCACACGTTGCTGTGGCTAACGAAACACAACGCCATTACCCAACCTTTATAAAATCCACACCACCCGCTTACCAGCTGCCCGCTGCCTGAATTGAATATTTGAATTTCTCGGCTTTTCTTTACTATAATAAGCATGTATTATACATATAAACCTTCATCTTGAATCACTCTTATCTATTGGTGAAAACCGCATGAAAATCCGTTGCGTAGTTTAAAAGATCTATGCGCACATACATTTTGAGCGATTTCATTTTATACTGTGTAATGATATGGCAGTCCCTTTTTTATTGGAATCCAATGTAGCTCTTCTCTTACTTTCTTATTTTTGCATATTTTCCTTTTCTTTATAGACACTCGTAAATTAGGCATTTTTTAAAAATACACCTTTAAAATGATAACCTCGACCATACAAAACGCGCTGATAAAATTATAATGCATTTTTTCTATTTTGCTCTCAATTTGAGAACTTTAGACTTAAACCGTAGTTTAGTTGCAATTTATGGTACTTCAATAATCGAGATTTTTTATTCTTCTTGTTTTAATTAGTCGATCATTATATCTTTACTAATTGAAGCAGGTTTCGCCGTTCGGTTTTAGTAGTTTCTCCTTGTTCTACCGGTTTACAAAGGAAGATGCTCGGAGGAACTAGCGTCATTGATCCCTTCAGCACCGTGGCAGTCGGAACTTACGCCAAAAGGGTCGCTTACGACTCGAGAGAGTTCGACAGATCGGCTATGAAACGATTTGCCGGCCTCTATGTTTCCTCCCTTCCACAATATAAGTATATTCAAGACCCATGTTCTCTCCTTCCTTTTCTCTCCACACAGCGTTTTCAAGGATGGGATTCTGTGGGGCAAATTATTTTCTTAGGGCCTCCTATGTGGAGCTCCTGAAAATTGACGCCCTTGTAAACAAGTCTCGAGCATGTTCTGCCAGAAGGTCAAAAAATTTCCGCTTCGCAATAAAATTCATGGAATATTTCTGAATGTATCCGAAAACTAAAAACTGGTTTTGAAAGGTGATAGAATATGCTTTCAAGTGTTATTATTAGAAATTAACAAAAATTTCTGACATATTAATATTTTAATGAAAACACAAAAAAATTAAATTTCCTCACTTAACGATTTTTCTACCTTAAATTACTGATAACGATAAAAAGAAAAACCCTCGCATATGTTATTAGTTAAATCTGTATAAATAAAAATCACCGAAATGTATGTTCACGCATAACTTCCGAACGACTGCACCAAATTGGATAGTTCTTTTTTTTCTTTTTTTTTGCCAGGACAATGTTTGTATAAAACTACTGGTGAGCTCTGGCATTATGAAATTTGTATAAAAAATGTAATACGTGCACGCGAGCTGTTTGAAAACTGAATGTACAGAGACTGAATGTATAGAATGCGAGAGGGGGAGAGGTACTCGGGTAGGGGGTTCGTGGGAGGGGGGTGGGGAACCAGGGAGGGGAGAAGGGGAAGGGGAACCTGGGAGGGAGGGGGGAGTGGGAAGGTGGACCTTTTGTATTGTCGTTTCATAAAAAAATATTGCACAAAAAGTTCTCGAAATTTTTCTCAAGTTGCTTCAGGTAACTTTGGTTTCATTTAATTTTTTCTATGGCTAAATTGTAGATTTGAATATAAAGCGTGGAATTTTCTCTTTCTAACACCCTTTAAATCATATTTTTCACTATTACAGTAAGGGAGATACAACGATTTATATGTGATCTACGTGAGCTGGGAGATATTTGGTCTCCTGCGAGTTAAGAACCGGAATATTCGATTTTATCAGATTGAAATCATGTACTAATCAAGTCTATCAGAGAATAATTCAACCCCATCACGCGACCACAAATCTGGACGTTTACATAATCATTCTGTAGAAGATTCTTAATTAAATTTCAGCATTTATATTCTGTGCAATCTGTACTATATTATTTGCTTTGTCATCACGCCATTTCTGTTTGGTCATTCGTTGCCGTTACATGTCTCTGTACGTTCTTTATTGTCCACGTTGAATTCTCCGCATTATCCGATGGAGATCGGTTAATCGATCTGGACACGCCTTTGCGGAGGTTATTGTGTAACGTAGCTGTATTTTTGGTGGAGTCGATTGCGAATAAATACATAACATTTATATATCAATACGAGTAGTGTGTAACCATGTAACCGTGTAACCGTATAAATTTCTTATAAAAAAAATATCACCTACTGAATTATTTTGACCGGATCTTAATCTTTAATAAATGGCAATTTAATAGCTTATGATATTAAGCCGACGCGACGATGGTAAATACTAAATGTTAAATACTTATCCTCTTACTAATAAATGTGTTTTAAATTTTACACATCTTCTGATAAATAACCATTTACCATACACGAATGGTTGTTTATTAGTTGTGTTTAATTTAAAACGTTTTAATTAGTAAGGCTCCTAGTATATAATAACTTTTTTTTACACGGGAGACACGAAGAAAATAATTTCCCTCAGGCCTGTGTCATCTTAGGGGATGCTGTGTGGAGGGTATTTTTAAGGATAAGAAGTTCTGGAAAGGAAAAAAAAGGTATGAGAGGTGGGTAGGAATCTGGGTGTCCAGGAGTAACGGACATGTGAATCCATCCCTCCAACTTCGGCTGGAGAGGTCGACATGTCTCCCTCAACCTGTCTCTGGATCCGGCAGGTGGTTAGGCGCATCTGCCGCCAAGACCTGGACAAACCTCACCCCATGAACCCGGGTACAATAAATTGAATAAACGTAGCGAACCACTTGGGTGACCCTTGGAAGAATAGTGTAATATTATTACATCGGTTCATTAATATCTATACATAATAATACCCCTTTCACGTTATTGAATCCACTTATTTCTCATCATAATATTATGCCAATTCCTTAATATTTACACCATTATGCTAACGGATTCTAAACGGAAGACTGATTTTGCGTTAGGCTATGTTTATTGAACATAATATGGACTTTGAAATTATATTATATTCACATTCACATTCATCATTATAATGTTATGAATATGCAATTCGAGTGAAAGCTTTGCGAAAAGCTGAACACCACCAGGTCATTAATTATACCCGCACTTCATACGAGCTTTTTACGCACGGAAATGCTAGCAGTATGATTATAATGTACGATGAAGTAGTTATAGGCATTATCTTAACATTGTGATCATTAAAATTGCATTAGGTTCAATAATGTTTAAGTGAACTACATAATAAATTAGTAGGAGTTGCTTCTGATCATACATATTTCGATGCTTGTTCACTTCATTAATTAGTGGCTTCGTAGTTGTATCGGCGGTAATCTTTTTTTATTATTGGTTTTCAAGGTACAATCCCGTTAAACCGCAATAATGCAGTTTTTCAATGATTTTCATGTTCAATTACAATTTAAACATGCATACATACATACAGTATTATATTATTATAAGTATACAGATTGTCACAATTAACACACATGAATTAATATAAACTATCTCTATATGGTAACATGTTCGCCGTCCGTGGTCATTATTATATTTTAAAACGAGCATTCCTTCATTTTTGTGAACTTTGTATTATGTTCATGTTCCACTTTCCTCTTATAATTAGACAGATATATGCTGAATATATTTTGTACCATAATAAGGCCTACACCGTTAATATTGTTAAATTCCGATACAATGATATGTTTGATCTCTGTGAAAAAATATGTTGTTGAACTAATAATAATTTAACCATTGAATTTTGCACTGATTGTAGGTGGTTTAAATTAGTTTTGCAAGAGTGTCTCCAAGTGGTTAATCCATACCGTAAAGTTAATTCTGCGAGTGATTAGTAAATAATTTTAAAAATATTCACTGGAACGAAACATTTTAGTTTGTGCAGCCTACCCACTGTCACCCTCAGCCTTTTACAATTTTTGTTTATTTGTATGTCCCATTTGAAATTGCACTCAACAGTCACTCTCAAATAAACGCATTCATTTACAAGTTCAATACTATCGCACAGACTGGTCTGCAAAATGTGTTGATGAATACATATAAAGTCATGAGATATTATTTTAGGCGTTTTCTGAAATGAAGCATGGGGAGATCGTATGTGCATCAATTTAGTTTTTTTGGTATTAATGATTACAACGATTGGTATAAAATACAAAAGGTACGGAGTGTCAGAGGCATAACGAAGAACCAAGATGAGACTCCTCTGGGCGTTGATTTGCCCCATATTTCTGTGTAGTGGAAACATGGAAACTTAGAGAAAAATTCTCAAAATTTCATGAACAGCCAAGTGAACCAGACAAAACCGAAAATATGTCATTTTTAAATCAATTTTAGACGTATTGACTCTTTTACACAAAAAATTATAAATCGATTTCGAAAGACTGTTCTTTTTATCTATTAAAGCTGTGTTTTAAATTTTGAGAAAATATGTTTATTTTTAGTACAATAAACCGTAGGTCGTTGGCAGATTTGTTAAATTTTCAAACAATCTTTGTATATTTTTGAATGTAGCTATTACTTTCTGGTTACCCATTATAGAAAAATGAAACAATTCAACTTTGTATAAACCACTCATATAATGCGTAAATCCGACCGGTTTCGGAACAAACGTTCCTTCTTCAGGGAAAGCTTATACTAATATGACAGTTTCGAACAATGTTTTATTATGGTAGGGGTGGAGCCGTTGCTAGTTATTAATGTAGATTGGGTGGATTAGATTGATTATTAAAATTTTGTATTATGAAACACACATTTCAAATCATATAATCATGCAGTAAAATAAATCGATATGTAAATTATCTGGGAAAGCTGTGTTTCAGAATTTTAATTTTAGTTTAAATAAAATCATTTAAAAAAAGATCTGGACACGTGCTTTGTGACGAAAATACTTCAGTTTGTCTATTTATTTACGGTCTTGCAAACTAATAATATATTTAAGATTTTTTTACATTCTTATTTTGCTTAGACATTATTGAAAAATTGTAAATACTTATGATCGAAAAATAATTACAAAAAGTACATAATTTTAATAGTTTTATCATCACGCCTTTCAGCATTTTTGAATGTAGGTATAAATTAAAGCAAATTTTTAATGAAATAAAATCGATATTGAGGTCAATATCTCATATCTCACATTAAGGTCTTGACCTACTCAAATGCAATAACCTATCTTCGTTTCAATAATGATTAGACCATCATAATTCAGACAAGTTCTTCATTTTAAAAAGCTGGTACAAAGAATAATTAATCTTTCTCATTGGAACCGCCCTGTACGATAGTAAGACCATCTTTCCACGAAATTTGAATTCTCGGCCGCTGGCTGGTTAATGGCCCTTAAGCAGCAAACTATTCTTCCGCGTTCTTCTATATCTATATGGCTTCTATCTTCTATAATGTATGTTTTACTACAGATTATAAAATACTTTCTTCAGATAGCAGACAGAAAAGTGTTAGCTAATAAATGTATTATTTTATTCAAAATTGTTATATTTAATCCAAAATTATTATTAAATCTCTAACCGATCGCCCTGAATTAGAGCTAACTTGCAATACCTGCCCAGCCATTCCAAGGAAAGATATATTTTTTTGTAAGAATAAAATCTCAATACTAAATTACTCTGTAAGCTAAATCCTAGAATTTGCAAATAAAAATGTGAATGAATAGATATACTCGACGTTGACAACTTTGCTGGATTCTACTTTTATCAAGTCACCTTTTTTTCATATTTTTAATCTGTTTAAATAAAATGTTTTCTGTTATTATAACATATTATCACATTACTTCATATTCTTGGTTTTTTGTTGTAAAACACATTAAATAATTGTATCCTATACCTAAATACCAACTTTTATCACCCATACATCGTACTTTGTTTTATGTCAGGTATTTTTTTATTATTTTTTATTTATTTATCTATAATAAAATATGTTTACAATGGTTTTATTTGTATGCCTGTCTCACTAGGGTATACCTGTGTCGAGACAGGCGTACAGGTATATAAATGAATATAGTAATTACAAGGATATTTCAGGTAAAATACATATTATGAATAGAATTAAAACAGAAGGGTGATTGGAAGGGTAATAAATCTTTTAAAGAGAGTTATTTTATAAATGTTGGAGATGGAGTAATGAAATCAATTCTGCCTAGTCTATTTATAGGTTAAATTTGACAGGATTCCATTATTTTCATTTGTTTTATATGGGTTAGGTTGTATGTGAAAAGTTATTTATGTCTATGTGTGATTTATTTTACAGATATTCGTGATAGTGTGGCGTCCAATACTTATAATCCATTTTTTAATATCTTGTTTGAATTTTGTAAAGGAGTCACTTTGTCTGATCGTAGTTGGTAGTGTATTGTATAGTTTGCAAGCTATGTATTTAGAGTGTCTTTGCCCGAAGGTGGTTTTGAAAAAAGGAGTTTGGAGAAGTTCGTTGTTTTTGGCTCGGGTATTGTGTATTGTTTGTGTAGCTTTGTATGGTGTTTTGTTGTTTTTGTGTAAATTAAGTAATATGGATCTTGAGTAGAGCTGTTTTATGTCCATAACGTTGAAGGAATTGAAGATAATATCAGTGCTGGTAGTAAGCGGCATTTTAAGAATTATTTTTATGATTAGTTTTTGTGCTTTCATGATGGGATCAAGGGCATTGGAATATGCATTACCCCAGGCTAGAATTCCGTATTCGATGTGAGATTGGCACAATGAGTAATATACTGTTTTTAAAAGTTTTAGGTGAAGGAAATTGCGTGTTTGTTTGAAAAAGTATATAGATTTTCGGATTTTGTTTGTAGTATTATGTATATGTTGCTTCCAATTCAGGTGTGTATCGAAGGTTACTCCTAAATATTTGATAATGTTTACTTGCTCTAGGCATGGGCAGTAACAGTTCCGGTTTAGAGATGAATTTTTACATTTGTGTATTTTTAATGGCGGGGCTGGGTTTGACTTTGGGATATTGGTGAGACTAGACAGTAAGTATTTGGTTTTCTGTACATTTAGAGTTAATATGTTCGAGTCAAGCCAATATTTTACCTGTTGAATTCCTTCCTCCGCTTTGGAATATGCGGTAAGCCAATCTTTTGCTTGGAAGAGTAGGACAGTGTCATCGGCGAAACTGACAATAGTGGCATCGATATCTAGGTTGCATAACTCGTTAATATATATTAGGAAGAGCGTTGGACCTATAACACTGCCTTGAGGGACCCCGTAACTAATGGGCAAATTCTGGCTCTTTGTGGTATTGAGTTTAACGCATTGGGATCTGTCAGATAAGAAGCTGGAGAGGAGGCCTAATTCTTTGTTCCTAATACCTATATTAAACATTTTGCGTTTTAGTTTGCTGTGTGAGATTGTATCAAATGCTTTACATAGGTCGAGAAATACCGATAGACATTTCAAGCCCTTATCAAGGTGGCCAGAAATATGGCCAGTGACCGTGGCTATAGCATCATTGGTACTTTTATGTTTTCTGAATCCAAATTGCCGCGGCGATATTAAGTTATTGGTTTCCAGATATTCCATGAGACTATTATTGACGATCTTTTCGAATACTTTTGAGAGGGAATTTAGCAACGTAATAGGACGATAATTACTAATATCAAGTTTGGAGCCAGTTTTAAAAATAGGGATAATGAGACCTTGTTTTAGAATGGTGGGAAATAGCCCTTGGCGGATGCTAATATTAAGTAGATGCGTTAATGGTTGAAGTATACCAGGGGCAATTTTTTTAAGAACATTGTTAGATATTTCATCAATGCCGGTTGATGAAGAGTTTTTGAGCGAGTTTATTACTATAGAAACTTCTTTCTCTGTAATCGTTTTAAGAACAAAGCGGGTTGGGAAATCATCATTGGTCGCGTGGTCACTTGGACCAAGCGTATCGTTATTTATTTGGATTTTTTTTGCTAGTTCCGGACCTATGTTTGTAAAGTATTGGTTTATGTAATTGACAATTGTGTTGGGGTTCGATGTAAAGTCTACAGTGATATCTTTGATATTGAGAGAGTTTAAGGTGTCGGTGGCTTTATTTGAATTGGTAGCTTCCTTGAGGACTTTCCATATTTTTTTAGGGTCATTGTTGCATTCGGAAATTTTTTTGTTGTAATATAGATTTTTGGCTTTCCTAATGACTTGTGTGCAGATATTACGGTATCTTTTGTAGAAATTATGGTATTGTATAAACCTAGTATATTATTTAACTATTTTACACGAGTACATATTTATTTTGTATTTATTTTCAATATTTTATCATCTGTAAACAACTGTATTACCTACTTGAGCGATTTTATTTTTGTGTACTCATACATTCTTATTTTATTCTTAATATAATACTGATACCCTCATGTGTATCACTGTATACTCATAATCGCATGTATTCACTTTATTCGAAAAGCCATTTTATGGCGTTTAAATAAATAAATAATAGATATTAGAGTAGGGGTAACAATCCTCAGCAATTAGTAACCCACTTAAGAAGAATAATCGCTTTCGTATCGGCAAATACAAGCAACGTTAAATACCATTTTTTATCATTACATGACTAGGAATAGATATACCATCCAGATAATAATGTATGTTACTTTAAAAGCCCATGCTACGGTAAATCTTAAGATTTTTCCAATAAATTCTAAGATTTACTAACTTTTAATGGCAAAAGTCCTAAGTCCTAAGATTTACCAATTTACGGTAACATACGCATTTAATAATAGTTTCACGACTGAACCGCATTCCGCAGTTTTCGCCTACATTTTTGCACGAGCTTTGTTTTTCCTTTACTCAAATGTAATGTTCTTTCAATATTTCTCGGAAATAATCATCCTTATGATGATTATGTCGTTCATTAGAGGGGGAAGTTGGAAAATAGCTGCTCACATTAAGGTCTTGACCTACTCAAATGCAATAACTTATCTTCGTTTCAATAATGATTAGACCATCATAATCCACACAGGTTCTTCATTTCGTGGCCGTGATAGCTTTAAATATATATTTATTTATTTACGGTACAAATACCTTTTAATTCAGTAAAAAAACATATTTTTAACTTGAACATTGATTACAAAACAATTATACAGGGTTAACATACTAATATGATTTAATACTAATATTTTCATCCTCAATGGGGCCATGTGATCTCCCATTTCACTCAACGCCGATTTGGATTTTTCGTAGTGTTCCTTGACTTTTTAATTCTACCTGGCAATGTGACGATTTGTTTTAGGTTTGCATTTATCACTCTCCCGATAAAATACAGCAGCCTCTCTTAGGGCTTCCTTAATATCTGTGTACATATTGTCCATGTTTTGTACATGATTGCATTGTAGAATCAGAATTATCATATGGATTCGGAGTCTTTGATAAGTTAACTGAGTAATGCTTCTGCCACAGATGGACATAACCTAATAAGTATTTAAAAATGTATACAAATGTATGAAATGCTTTTTTGTAAGTTCTTTCGTTGCTATTAATATCATCATATTTGTTACCTAAGCTGTGTGTGTATGCATGGTAATTTCATAAATTAATGGGAATAGAATACATAAGTTAATGGCAGTCACGTCATTATTAAACAATTAATTTAATTACTATTTGCCTACAATGACGACCTCCATAGTCCAGTGGGTAAGACTCTTGACTCACAATCCGGAGGTCGCGGGTTCGAACCCGACATGCGCAAATAAATTTTATTTGATTAATTTGTGTTATTTCACAATTAATTCATTTAAAAATAATATATAGTATATTTGCGGCATGTTCCATAGTGGAAGATACTATCAGTATCGCCCTGGTGTAAGACCACCATTCAGAATTGAAACGTTGCTTGAAAATGGCTTTAGCTGTGTTTGGTGACCAGATCTGAATAGCCAGGTACTTCCCAACCTTCCTCTTCCCCACCTCCTTTCCCTCCCCACTACCTTCAGCCTCACAACATACCCCAATTGGGGATGCCATAGTCTCACTGGCTCCAGACGGGAGCAGTTGAGATTCTTGTGCGGCATTCACTGTAAAAAAAAAAAAGTATTTAAGAAACTTTGGACACGTTGCTCGCCAAACTCGTGATCACTGGCAAAGCGGAAGGCAGAAAAAGCAGTGGAAGGTCAATAATGCGCTCGAGTGATCAAGTTTTACTGGCGTCCGGTACGCGCCGGTGTCCGCAGTTCTCCACGCAACGCAGAAGAACTGCAGGGAGTTGAGGAGCCTTATCCACCAATGAAATTGGAGTAAGGATCACCATCCTCAGCAATGAGGAACCGACTTGAGGAGAAGAATGTAACTATTACTTGTCTAACCAATGCATCGCAAGCCTCTGGGAGTCGAGACAAGCCTAATCACATGCATACTCTTCAATGTAGATTAACTCATTATTTAAAGCGAATGCATTTACGTTGGGTTAGGAACCCGCAACCTCTTTGTCCGGAGTCAGGGAATTTACCGCTCTGCCGTGAAGGTCGTCAAGGTGAAGTTGTTTTGAAAGAAGAATCGCAGAGTTCGATTACGAATCTGCCTGTTTATTCCAAGATCTGCAGGTCAACCGGCTAAAATAATAACAACAAATTGATCTGATGCCGTTGCATTGCCATAACGGCTAGAGATTCGATTACCGTTGGACACCGTTTTCTGCGCATATATATATATATATATATATATATATATAAATGGATATATTTTATTATAATATATCGGCAGTTAGTGTCCAGATTTGCCTAGCCCGTCTTCAACGTTTAACCCGAATCGGAACCACAAGCAACAGGACTTCAATTTGATTTGATATTTTCTATTAAAAATCGTGAAATATAAGTTATCAAACAAGATCGAGAAAGTCAGAAGAATTATAACTTTTAAGTGGATGGAAGAATAAGTTAAGGATGCCTCCCGAATGAGTCGGGAATAAAGCAAGGAGCAAGAGGAGCAAGGAGTATCAGAATGTTCGAAGTCAATGACATGTGATTTTTGTTTGTGTCAAATATTTCATCAGGAAAATACAATTTATATACCATACCGATCGCCCAATTGATTGGTCAATATTTCCAAATACTAAGTTTTGAGATAATGAGGAAAGCAATATTCGAATTCCCACTATAAATAAAATATTATTTAAACGTGTGTGTATTTTAAATATTAAATACGCTTAAAATAACACCAGGAGGCGTAACAGTTGGGTAAATTAGTATGAAATTTTGAAATATCGTACCAGAAACCATCAACATGTATGAGGGTACACTCTTACATGTTACTGCATTCTCAACTCAAATTTCGATTTTCTGAGATGTCTAACTAATCAACTGGATATTCAGAAGTTCATTCAATCAAGTGAAAAAAAGCGGCCCACCATTTAAAACTAATTATTTTTCAATTTAGTGTATTGTATGAATTTACCTTCAATAACTAGGAATGTTCGAAAGGTCTTCCTCGAAGAAATTGCTGCCAAAGTCACGTACCTTCAGAGATTTCAATTGCAAGCCTATTCAGCTTTTAACTTTAAACCTTTGATCCAAACGGTTAAATTACATGCAAGTACCTATAATACCTACAGATCCCAGCATTGATTTACCCTCATTACAATAACCTGGAATTTTATCGGATATTGAATGTATTCTTTTGTTGTCACTGTGAATAAATATGTTCGAGAAAATGTCCGCCAGATTAAACTGAAAACATACCTGCATGCATACATGGTACTTACTATTGTTAAGTATTATAGATAACCCTAATTTATTAGATCTAATTACCTTCCTTACACTAACAAGAACTACTCGATCTAAAATTATTTTTAATCACTTCAACAATATCAGGACCGAGTCATTTAGATACTCGCTGTTCATTGCAAGAAATGGTAATACTTTCTCGGAAGTAGTAGATGTTTTCAACTGCACAGAATACCTAAGAAGGCTATGATAACATACCTCAATTATAATATGTAACACACGTTTGTGATAACTCGTAAAGATGTGTAATAATATAATTTAGACGGTAAGCTTTGTTGCTGAAAATTAAATCTGCTTATCTAATCTTAAATATTTTCTCTCTTTTAAAGGCGCTTTGAAATGTTAATTTTGTAATGTTTTTAAATTGAATTAAAATGATACATGGGAATACACAGTAATACAAAAGCTAATCTTTCACATGTAAGTTGGTGTTAGATTTGGTGTCGTTATAATCTTCTACACGTTTGTGAGAAAATGACAGACCTTTGCTCAAATTTCACAAACCTGGAAGTTTTCTTATTCGTTTCCCAGCCAACGAGTGTTTTTATGCCAGTGTCCCGTCTGACCTCCTACGACACGATGTCTCATAACCACGAGTGAAGCTTATGGCTAGTCCTTGGTCAAAGGATAGTGGGTTAGTTCTTGGGTTTGATGACAAGAAGTCCACATCATCGCGACCAAAACTTGCTGGTTCCGCAACTTCATTATTATTTTTTCTCTTTTTTAGAACAATTTGTACGGTTTACGTACATTGTATTATATTACAATCTAAATATATCGACATTGGTCTGAATTCCAACCTAACGTCCTTCGGTTATTAGATGCAATAAAAGACCACTACGGGGAAAATGAATATCATTGACATTTATTGCATGTAAATTCTGAGATGGCAGGGGTTCTATTTTCCCCGGATGCAATAAACTATTAACCATAAATTAATGTTGATGAGACTGCAGTGGCGCCCAAGGAAAACTGAAATAAAAAACCCTACCGCGTTCTTGGCTGTGTGGGTATCAACATTTTTAATACTAACTTAATCACTGAGGCATATTGATTACGTTAACTAATGAATTTTATACCATCGCCGTTTTGTGTGCCATTTATTGAAAGCAAGTAAATCTTAGGGTTTCAGTCTGGCGTCTCTGCTTTATTTGTTTAGATCACATTGAAATTTGATAAATTTATTTAGATCACGTTGAAATTTGATAAAAATTCCCCCCCAATAGACCTGGCATCATCCACCTAGAGTTCTAGGGGGTAAAATAATTATTCATTAAATTTAATTTAATAATTAGTGCCGGCTTCGGAAGGGTGAGAACCACCAAGAATCTGAAAACTATAGGGAAACCTAGTCCATTCTTTTTTGTACGATCAAGTGTGCCCCAAGGCTCGATTATAGGCCCACTCCTATTTTCCATATTTATTAACGATTTTAAAGAATAATTTCTGCATTCTAGGTTTATTCTCTTTGCTGATGACCTAATACTATTTTTAGAAGTACTAACTTTAGAATACTGCAATCAACTGTAATCATATATTGGTAGAATTGTCGACTGGAGTAATAGTATCGGATTGAGTTCAATGTAACTAAATGTTTAATTTTGATATTCACAAGGGAATATCGTACAGGGTATTACCGGTATACAAGTATGGTCGTCCGGTGTTTGAAACACGTCTCCACCATGAAGGATCTTGGAATCGTGTTTGATAGCGTGTTTGATAGCGGGCTGACATTTCATGTTCATATTGAGATGGCTTGTAGCACTTCATCGAGAATGCTGGACTTTGCTCTACGCACTGTAAGGAAATATAGAGATAACCGGGTTCTTATAATTTCATTCGATTCTTTAGTTAGGAGTAGACTTGATTGAAGTGGATCGGTAATTGGAGTCCACACCACATAAAGTATTCGCTCATCTTGGAGAGAGTTCAAAAGAATTTTCAGAGATTTATCTACATGAGGAAGTATGGCTTACTGCCACTGGCTCTATCCTACCAACTTTCCTTTGGGTATTACGCTCGGAATTAACCATCTACGGGTCATAAAGGATGTATACATTGTTGCACATATCTTCAGACTGATTCGTGGTTGGTTTGAAAACTCGACTCTATGGAGAGCATTCATTTCTTTGTTCCCGATGCTTATCTCCGACATCGCAGACAGTTCTGTCTGCCAACCTGCAGGACAAACTTGCCGATGGGCATGACTGTGGGGACAGCAATCTTTCTGTTGAACATAATCAATTCGGATATCGGCATATCTAGCATCAATGAAGCTGCCTTTAACAGGCAAGCTCTGTTACTACTAATACATTTGATAAAGATGTATTTGATATACCAGCTGTTTATATTATGGAATTTAAGCAAATAATAAATTGAATTGAATGCATGAGTAGTTCAGTTTAGTTAACCAGTAGTTTTCGCTTACTTCATAGTTTCTACGTAATCAGTATTCAGTCAAGATGTCTAATACGTCCACCTGAATGCATCGATTTGCATCTATCTCCATATAGGTTACAAGCAGAGCCCCCTGGGGAACGGATGCAGTTTATCTATTTATTGAGCGACCGATACTAAATAATAATGGAGGCTGTACACTATACCTATATGTATTATATATATGTACTAGTACTGTAGCAGAAAGCTAGAAGATGGCAGATATGTGTAAGGTATGTGGTGAGAGATCACGATAGAATGGGAATGATTTGGTTTATTTATGAAGCTTGGTTTTCTAGTGCCAAAGGGCGTAGGCTAAACATGTTTGTTTATTTAGAATTTAGACATTCACAGTATATAAGTGATAAGGTATATTAAATTATATGTACATGGTTAGAGCACATACGATATCTTAGTAATTTCACGTGGGATGAGAACGAAATGATTTTAGATTTTCATGGCCAAAAGTATTTATTTTTGGGGTGTTATGCCGTGTTGCGCTACCTACTTCTTTAGCCAACGCTGTCCGAAACGTTGGCTAAAGAAGGAGGTAGCGCCACATGCATAACACCCCAAAAATAAAAAATAAAATGGGATGAGAACGTTTCTATCTTAACGAATGAGTAGTGATAATAAAAAGGAAAAAAGTGTGTGGAGAAATTTTTAAATCAATGATTATTTATACCCTCACGAATTGTAATTGAATGTTAATAAAAAAATAATATAATTAGTTTAACAATTAATATCACCCCATTACATGTAATAAATGAGTTTCGTACGTTAGCAAAAAAATCGTGAAAAAAGTCAAAGTGTAGTAATTTTTCGTAGTGAGTATAGTGATCGCGTGAGCAAGTTTTTGGGTTATTTGCTGAATTTGTTGTTGGCTGTTGCTACTAAAGTTACTACTACTATTGTTTTGTAAAAGATGAACGAAAAGGCAGCCCCGAGCAGATTGCAACTAAACATTAGAATATTGGCCGAGCAGAAACAATTTCTTACCGCAGAACGGTTGCGAAATAAATAAAATTTGATTTGAACCCGTGACCTCTGGATTTTAAAAAATGAACCTTATCTTTCTGCCACGGAGGTGGAGAAGCCACCAGGGGATGCTAGTCAAGACTGACGCCGCGAAGCCACTTGCTACAAGAATCACTTTAATTACTAACAATCAAAAAGTCACTTTCAGATTCGAATAATTATGATCCGTCAGTTTGTATCCGTTGCCTCTTTGTAATTAGCGTAATTAACTGCTGAGAAATTACATATTACATCGCCTTATGCTAATAATTACGTGTCATCTTGTCACTTGAATGGATCAATGCTTTGTATTCGCTTGTTGAAAATAATTACTTTTTAATCCAAGTATCATTTCCCACACATGCACTAGATTAATTGGCAGACAAACGATCGATTGCTTTCCATTTCCCAAGATTAGAAACAACGATATTAGAAATATAAAAAAATTAAAAGTGCAGAAAAAATTACACCGGCGATAAAAAGGGTAAACGTAAAAGAATTCATAATCATCTGCTCTTTCATAGATGGTGCCTATTTAATTATTTTAGAAAAAAAAATTAAAGTTATTCTTAGAATGAAAACACGTTTATACTATTTGCAACAGACTGAATTTATTACTAACTAGCTGGTCCCGGCATGCATCGCTATGCCATTTAATAAAGAAATTGTTTCTCCCTGAGTGTCCTTTCCTATCGTCCCGTTCCCCTTCCGCCTCCCCTTCTTCTCCTGCGTTCTCTTCCCCTCTCGCGTTCCCACTCCGTCACCTCCACCTTCCCTCTCCCCACTCCACTCCCCCCCCCCTTCACCGTCCCGCGAACCCCCCTCCCGAGTTCCCATCCCCCTCCCAGGTCCCCCTCCCCCTTCCCGCGTTCCCCTTCCACCTTCCCCGCCTTCCCTCTTCCCTTTACCGCTCCCTCGTCCCGCCAACCCTCCTCCCGCGTTCCATATATTCAATCCCAGTACATTCAGTTCTTAAACAGCCCGCGTGCCACCTTTTACAATTTTTATTCAAATTTCCATTTTTCATGCATATTAAATTTGGTACCTAACATAGATACCTATTTAAAATATCTAAAATTCTTGATTCGATTCAAAGTATTAGGGGAGTACGTACTTTAAATAAATTTTTCAACTTTTCAAAAATAGAATCCTGTTTGTATAATCATTCATTGTTTTGCAAAATGTCATTCTCTAACACCGGAACTGTCAAACGTGTGATGTTTTCTGTTATTATCTAATTTTCTGCGCAATTTTCTTAATTTTTCTCTCCGTAAGAAACATCCTCGAACTTCAAGGAATATTCTAAAAAAAGAATTAGTGAAATCGGTTCAGGCGCTCTCGAGATTTGCGCTTACCAACAAATTTAGCGATTCATTTTTATATTATAGATAAAGGTTTTACATTCTTGTAAGTAGATGGCGTTAGTAGTCCTAAATTTTGATATTGATATTGATAGTTATGCTTTAAAAATTTTAGATGAATCATTTGTTTGCAATATGAATAAATAATTGTATGCGTATGCAAACTCGATTCTTCCAAGAAAGGTGTGCTGATACAATATTGTATCGGTGATTCAACCCAATATTGTATTTGGTTCCATGCCAACTCAGAATGAAACCAACTCAGAAACACCTCAGAAAGGTCAATCGATGAAAAAATTATTTTAAAATAACCGCTAACCTAACTAACCTAACTAACCTAACTTAACCTATTTAACCATTACCTAACCTAACCTAACCTAGCCTAACCTAACTTAACCTAATTTAACCTATTTAACCATTTTTTTACATTTTTTATCATCACTCTTAATGACCGTTCTGAGGTGCTTCTGAGTTGGTTTTATTCTGAGTTGGTTTTATTCTGAGTTTTCCGGTCACCATTGTATTTGTATGCTTTTATAGAAAGAATTGAGTTTGTGTATAAACGCTTTATTCATATTCATATTACGTATGTACGGGCGCAAACAAATAAATCGTCTTATTATTTCAAAATAATTAAATTGACGATATTTACAAACGCGTAGATTATAACGTAGGCGTACAACGCAACGGGTGTACTCAATATATTTACAAATTAATAATCAACTTAGTTTTAACGACTTCTATTGCTTAAAAAAACCAACATTATTTCATAATCAATACTTACTTCATAAGGGTATATCCAAACAGTCAATGTAATTTAAGTAACCCCTGAAAAAGTAAGTGTTGCCAGAAACATGTTAGTTTTTTAAACAATAGTGGTAATTGATTAATTTTCAATTAAAATGTAGCCACAAAGTAAGTTTTTTGTGTTCGAATAATTAATTTACGGAAACAGTTGCTGTTTTGAAGATTTTTTTTCTTTTCTGAAAACTGAATGAAAATGACTGAACGAATAAAAATATACTGCCTCATATTTATGATTTGGGCATAGTTTTACTGTTGTCTGATTTCGTGTTTTACATTAACTACTCCTACTTACAAAGTGTTCAAGAATAACTTATTACTTCCGTAAGACTTGATAATTTATTACCTCATTACTTTGTGATTACTGTAATAACAGCCTAATGTAGGAAATATTTATACTAAAATCTCGCACTTTTAGGTGTCTGGTTTTATGATGGGTTGTGAAACGGCTAGACCAGAGGTTCCCAATCTTATCTGGCTCACCGTTCACTTTCCAAGCATTTTTTATCTTCAACGCCCCCCCCCCCCAACATCTCTTTATTAAAAAAAGCTCGACAACATGTAAGGAAAAAGCGATGCAGGCAACAAAAAAAATAATGCAAAAACTACATGTTTTGAAATATCACGTCCAACCGGTTGGTATCGTGATATTTGTTGATTCCCATTTGGGGTTGCGGGTTCGATCCTCTACTAATTTAGTCCTTCACCGTTGCCGAAGCCACACTTTCCATTTATTATGTTGGAAGTCGATGGGTTTTGAACATTCTGGGAATGTTTGTAACCCGGAAATGTTACTTTATAAATTAAAAAAATATTACCAAAATCCCAAAAATTCTTTTAAACCAACAATAATATACCTAAAAAAACTGAACAATTCAAACGAAGATTCTTGCGTTGGCGTACCTTTAATTCATTAAGAGGATTATATTTTTTATTTTCTCTGACCGCCATATCAGTCTTTCATCGCCCCCGATTTTCCATCGCCCCACTGGATTTTACCAACGCCCCCTAACGGTGGCGATACTCCATTGTGAAGTGAATCCCTGCGTTAGATACATAACTCTGTTTTTACTGTTCATAAACGATATTGTTGACATATTTGATAAAGATGTGGATGTATTGCTTTTTGCAGATGATTTAAAAATATTTAAAATCATCAAAACCGCTGAAGATTGTGCCTGTCTACAAAATAATTTAAACAAATTAATTAGTTGGTGCTCTATTAACAAACTTTATCTGAACATAAATAAGTGTTATTCAATAAGTTTTTACAGAATAAGTCAACCAATTATTCATCCTTATGAACTTAACAACTCTACCCTTACCTCTGTCGCAGAAATTAGTGACTTGGGCATAATTTTCGACTCTAAATTAAACTTCATATCCCATATAAACTCAATCTATAATAAAGGTATCAAAATGCTTGGCTTCGTTCTTAGAAATTCCAGAGGTTTCAAGAATATTTCAACTTTAAAAATTTTGTATACATCCTTAGTACGTAGTCAAGTCGAATATAACTCCTCGATCTGGTCCCCCCATTTTAAAATACATTCAGATTCAATCGAAAAAATTCAACACAAATTCTTAAGACACATTAATTTTAACCTCGGTATTCCCATTGAAAACATAAATTATAATTACTTGATGAAAGAATTAAATTTACTAAGACTGTCAGATCGAAGAATTATATCCGACTTAATATTAATGTTCAAAATTGTAAATGGTAGAATAGACAGTCCTGATCTAACTAAGCTCATTGAATTTCATATTCCCACGAGAACTACTCGTTCTAAAATCCTTTTTAAATGTAACAATAATCGGACTGAGTATACGAAACACTCACTTTTACCTAGGTTGCATGAAGTTACTAATAGATATGCTGATGTGATAGATCTATTTAACTGCACGGAACATAGGTACAAGACGGCTATGCTATCATATTTTTTTAATGACTATTAATTTTATTTGTATTATAGATTTTGGCATGTAAATGTATCTCTGGTGTCACTTCACAATGTATCGTCACAATTAACTGTTATACATACACTGTTTTACCATTACTAATATTTTTAATATGAATTTGTGACATGCAATTAATGTTTATGGCATACTTATGCCGTTTGTATTAAATAAATAAATAAATAAATAAACTCATCCAAGTTTCTTCTCCATTTCTAATTGATAATCTTCGCTCTGCTTCTAAACTAGCTTTGCCATTCGTTTCATAAATATGTTGTGTAATTCACCGCCGATTAGCTCGTTTATATAACTACTCGTTCCTGTATTTAATCATTCGGACGTATACAGGATGTAACTTATACACTGATGAATGAAAATTTGGTGTAAGTATTTAAAACTGATATGATTTTTTTCTTATCTTTAGCAATTTAAAAAAGCGCCTATCATTTATACATGGAGAATGCAAATTACATAATATACCGCTTAATTGTGAATATATTTTTTCAATTGTGTTGAATTTAGCTATAGCTTTGTTGTTGGATATCTATCTTAATATATAAAACAAAGTCGGGTTAGTTACACTATTTATAACTCGAGAACGGCTGGACCGAATTTGATGATCTTTTATTTGTTGGATTTGTCTCCGCCCCGGATAACAGAATAATTTTGCTGGCAGAATGTACACATTAAATATTTTCCTATCAATTGAAACACTTAAAATAATTTATATGTCACTAGCAGAATCTATTATAAGATATGGATTAACAATATGGGGAAATACTTCTATAACCAATCTGAAACAAGTGCAAGTTGTACAAAACGCAATTGTAAAATTATTGGTCGTCCCTAATATTTTCAAACAGAGACAAAATAAACCGTTGCTGTTTCAGAGTGCCAAAATTTTACCTGTTAAGGCAATACTTTGGCACAAAATTATAATTCAGCATATATTTACCCCGCAGCATAAAGAGAAATTAGAACATAAATACAGCACTAGATTCACGCGTAACGACGGGTTAATAGTTCCGAAATTTAACAATAAGTACGGACAGAGAACGTTTGAATATATCATACCGAAGATATTTAATTTATTACCTGACACTATAAAGCAATGTAATTCTATGAATAAGGTTAAATATATGGTGAAAAATTGGCTATCGGAAAAAAAAGTTTTATATTGATTTTGATATCTATGAAAAAATGTTGTATCTGTAGATATAAGATGTAAATTTTAAATTTTTAAAATGTATAAATATGTAACTAAAATATAAGCACCTGTTGACAAGCCGATTCAATGGCTTAGCAGGACTTGTTTGTTGATTATATTATGTTTTATCTATTATTTCAATAAAAAAAAAAAATAATCGAAAATGAGACAATCGGTTAACGTGTCTTCACCCTTCATAAGGAAAAATACAATAATTATAATAAATTTCCCTCACACTTATAAAGAAAATGAAACGCAATTCCTGTAAGGGGCCATCCATAAATTACGCCACCCATTAAGGAGGGGGAGGGGAGTAGGAAGTGTGACTAGGTGTACGGGGTGGTCATCAGCTCTGTGACGTCACATGTAAAAAAAATTGAACTACTGTTTTGATTATGTTTAGATGTCACACTAGGGGGGAGGGTTCTCATAAATGTGACGATGTGTGACAGGGACGGGGGGGGGGGGGATCACTAAATTCATCTGACGTTATTTATGGATGGCCCCTAAGTAAGTGGAAAAGTAAGAAAATCACAAAAATATAAATTCGTACGCAAGGTCATCTCTGATACAAAACACGGACAGTTGCGGATCGATAATTGCTCCATTGTGTAATTTTTAACTTAATTAAATTCAGCTAATGAATTAACACAACAGTTATTGATTCTGAGGGGGTACGAAGTTCGCCGGGTCAGCTAGTTGTAATTAAAACAAACAATCTTAATTATTTTTTAACTCTCCCAAATGTTCTGTTTTGTTAGTGTTCCATTCAGTCCGGTATCCGAGGGTACCCGTCAGTTGATGAAATTAAAGTGATTATAAAATCGCAATTTTTGTGTATTACATATTTACGAATTTCAAACTTACAATCGACTTTAAAAATACCTTTAATATAAGTTGGTATGGATTTTCGACGAATTTATTTAAAGGATATTTTCTTGACTAGTAGTTTTGTCCTTGATTCATTTGAATGAAAATATGTTTTATACTTCTGTTAATCGGCGGTACATCCTCTCTTTAACACCTTTTCGGGGAAACTTAGTAGGGGTTTTATGACAGTTCAACCGCCGACAATAAAACTCCCGGTATACTAACATACAATATGCAGTCGGTTTGGGGAAAATACGGTGTACTTAATTACAGAAGGGACGCCAGAGATAACGATGTGATGTGATAACAAGGTATAAAACATATTTTCATTCAAATGCATCAAGAAAAAATCTACAAAAAATCGACACTGTATGTAAATTCGTTTGATATTCATACCAACTTATTATTAAGGGTATTTTTGAGGCCGGTTTTACGTTTGAAATTATAATTTTAAAGTAAACTAGCAGACCCGGCCACACGTTGCTGTGGCTAACGAAACACAACGCCATTACTCAACCTTTATAAAATCCACACCACCCGCTTGCCAGCTGAATTGAATATTTGAATTTCTCGGCTTTTCTTTACCATACTAAGCATGTATTATACATATAAACTTTCCTCTTGAATCATTCTATCTATTGGTGAAAACCGCATGAAAATCCGTTGTGCAGTTTAAAAGATTTATGCGCATATACATTTTGAGCGACTTCATTTTATACTATGTAATGATAATGGTATAAATTCGGGACATTAATTGTCCGCGGATCAACTATCTGGTCAGCGTAAGTACGTATACCGTATTTTCCCTAAACCGACTGCACATTTTGTGTAAGTATTCCGGGGGGACGAACTGGGGGTTAGCTGTCATAAAACATTAACATTAACATAAACACAATTAAAAAAATATACTGAAAACCTTAACTAAAAAAAATAAATAATAAATAATAATAAAAAAAATATATACATATACACACATATGTTTCTCTTATTCTTAATATAAACTAAATTTAAAAAAAAAAAAAAATCAAAATAACCTAACAAATAATACTTCCTCCCACAAGCATTTGCTTATTATGGGAGAACATTTAAAAAAAAATGTATATTTGTATTTAATAATTGTATTAAGTTTTTTTTATATACTTTCATTATATTTATGTATCTATTGTATGTACTGTACCAAAAAAAAAAAAAAATAAAAAAATAAAAAAAATTTAGAATGTTTTAGGTTTTCCTGACTAATTTTAAAAGCTGACGTCCATATGTTGCGGTACATATGTATTACTTGTATGTGTATATTGCCCACAATGTGCTCAATGAAATGTTACAAGCTGCCCGTGTATTGCGGCCCTTAGGGTAACCAATGTTTCGTTTATTTTTACGTTCCTATATCTAAAATAGCTTTATCTATTAATCTCTATTATAGGTTACACCCCTTAGGCCACAGTTCCATCATATATCATTACATCACTGGCAAGACACTTTTTAGTTCCTTTTATGGCAAGTTGTTGCAGTTGGCTATTGGAATTCCAGTTATGCTTACTGCAAAAAGTGGCTCATCTACTATGACGCATGTTTCTTATTTTTCTACCGGTTTTACTGCAGAATCTTCAGTCATTGTCGATTACAATCTAAAATAACACATTGGATCTCAGTGTTTTTGTCGGGGAAATGTTCGTAATGAAGAAAGCTATTTTAATTAAAAATGTTGTGTATGAAGAAAATGGCTTTTAATTTGATTTTTTTAGAAGTTAAATAATTTCTTTATTGACAAATTAATTGGCGAGATATTAACAATGAATTACGACTTATGCGACAAGTATTTTCTTCATCTTATTATTTTTTTTATTTATAGGTACCTACCTACTGAAAATTTTATTTTGTCTTCTATTATATTGAGTATTATTCTTATTCTTAATTGTGTACCAGGTGTCGCATTGGTTATTGATACATACATATGCTTAGTGTAAATATGTTTTAACCCAAAAAAACCATAACTTTGCACTCCACACATCAGTGCAGATCTCACAAACTGTTGATGATGGAAGGTAGAAGGACTTTAACCACTCACAAGCCACAAGCTAGAAATATTTTATTTGATTTAAAACCAATTTTCAATATCTTCTGCCGAGTGCATTGCAATAATTGAATCTCTGAAATATGTAATAAAAAATAATTTTGAACATTATCTTGTTCTCTCTGACTCTCTCAGTTCCCTCCAAAAACTTAATCCTTTCCTATTCTTCATCCTAATGATCAGTTTGTATATCTTATTCGAGTGCTGATAACCTCTATTCAAAGCTCTGGAAAAACCGTAACTCTGATTTAGATTCCTGAACATGTTGGCATGATGGGTAACGAATTGTTGATTTCTTGGCAAAATAAGCAACATCCAACCCTACTGTAAACTCCTCGTAAACTATATTCCCCTCTCTGATTTTTTTTCCATCATTAAAGATCAAAGATAGATCGCCTGATGTTTGGACAGAGTATTGGAACATTGCTGGTCAATCCAAAGGAGCCTGCTACGCCTCAAAACAAAGGACTATCCCATCAAAACCTTGGTTTTAAAAAGTTCCTCCATTTATCCACAAAAGAAATTTCCTCACTTATTTGAATGAGAATCAGACATTGTTCCGTTCCTTCTCACCCTTTTAAAATTCACGTCTTCGACACCCCAGATTGTACATTTTGTTGACCAGATGTGGAAATTTTAGATCACATATTTTTGGTGGTCACTCTCTAAATAAATATCCTCTCTTTTATCAAAGCATTATCTAAAATTGCCTTCCCTCCATTCAACATCTCATCCATTCCAAGTCCGAACCATATAATTGTGATATTTCTACATTTAAATAAAATTTATATATCAATTCACCTTTCCTTTCTCTGTCATTTTAATGAAATAAATGAAAATGCATGAATTACCGGACATATATATGACGTATGAGGCCTATCTGACTTATTAAAGCCCAATTAAAGCGCTTTTTAAACGAACAGTTATTTTATAATTATTATATAACAGTATAATCTAATCCAATTAAAAATGTCGTTCAACTTAAAAATGGTTGTATACGGGAGAACTCTTGTATTGTATCAAAATATCTTTCTACATAAAAGGTAACTAGACGTGGTGCTCGCCGTTATTTTATCACTTTCTATAGATCGAGCACCGTTCTTAGTCAGCCCTATTATTTATCATCCGCAGTCTTTTCTTTTCTTTGGATTGTCCGATTTTCTTCCTGCTATGTTGCCAGTTACGAATTATTTATAGTCTTTTCTACATTTGCTGTACCGACCATACGGTCCAGAGAGTTACTTAATGAATTTCTGATTGTGTGTTTCCTCCTCTTTGATCTACGCAGAATGGTTCGCATCTTCGGCGCCTGTTATCCTGTCATAATATTAAAAACTGGTACGTATTTCTGCAACGGCCAGAACCGCTTCAAGGGGATATGAATGGGGTTCTTTTTTTCTGTTGAATGGTTAATGTTTCTGAAACGTTTCTAGACCTAATATAGTGTGGAAGATATTTCCAGTATCGTTCTGTCCATAGACCAGCTTTTAAAATCGAAACTTTTTCTTAATTTATTTAGGAGATCATCAGATACGATTTTAGATTTTCACGGCCAAAAGTATTTTTGTTATTAGTTTTTGGGGTATTATGCCGTGTTGCGCTACCTCCTTCTTTTGCCAACGTTTCGGACAGCGTTGCAGTGTCCATCATCAGGGCAGATGTCTAATAGTTAGGGGTAATGTTTGTACTTATCTACTTAGGAGCGATACCGTGTCGCCAGCTCCACTCCTCTACGAGCTGGCGCTACAATATACTTCAACATGTTTTTTTGCGTTTAGCCTTGATGTAACTGTCAATTACCGGATACCAAGAACTATTGAGCTTAGCTCCGTTGTCTCTATTAATATTTATAGGATTTTTGTGAATTTCAATTGCCTCCGTAATCAGGCGTGCTCTGTGAGTTTTGGGTCTTCCCAGGACCTCAGGGACAAATCCAAAGTAATGGCCGGTTTCGATTAAGTGCTCGGCGATTGCCGATTTGTCAGGGTGGCCAAGTTTACAAAGTGAGAAGAAAGTGTTCTTATATCCTTTTGGAGATCGTCCGCTCTGTTTGGCCTTATATAAACCTCGTCACATCCAGAACAGCTGAGTTTGTACACTCCATCTGTTTCCAGAGGAAACTTGGTCTTTGCAGGCCTCAAAAAGTCTCGTATTTTTGTCGTGGTTCCGAAGACAGTCTTGATGCTTTTTTTTTTCAATAGCCTGGCAATTCTGTCCGACACATTGTGAACGTAAGGCAGGAAAGCGCAGCCCTTTGACTCTTGAAGAGTCAAGAACGCAAAAAAACATGTTGAAGTATACTGTAGCACTAGCTCGTACATGAGTGGAGCTGGCGACACGGTATCGCTCCTAAGTAGATAAGTACAAACATCACCCCTAACTATTACACATCTGCCCTGATGATGGTCACTGCAACGCTGTCCGAAACGTTGGCTAAAGAAGGAGGTAGCGCAATACGGCATAATACCCCAAAAACAAATAACAAAAAAAGAGACCATCAGTTTACATTAAAATAAAGCATAATAATATCCAAGTTACTTTAATTGTACCATTTATAGGTGTCCTCTTGGATATTATAACTTATGAGTGAATTAAGTGATTCGAAAAATGATAATTTAAAAAAATTTACTTAACAACTTGGCATCTAGTTGAAGTATAGTTTGTATTAATTTTAAATTAGTGTTTATAATAATATGCATAACAAAAACAAGAAGTTCATACAATGGCAGTAGCATTCGATGAGTATCTGTATTTGTTATGAAAGATCGAGAGATCGCCTGTGTGACTTTAAGGAGTGTGGTGCAGAGTTAAAAATGTCAAATTGTGTTCAATGTGTATTGAAAGTGAAAGAGTTGTACTTAGGATTGATTGAGTATCGATGGAGGATTGTTTTTTTTAATGCCTTAATGGTGGATCCGGTGTTTTTTTAAAAAAATAAATATTAACAAATAACTTCGGAGGACTATATATGTGCATGCAATATTAATTCGGATTCAGAATCGAAAAAAACGACTTGCCGATGAATCAATCAATCCGTGTACGCTGGCGATAATCACAATTCACTTGTAGGCGAATTACCACAGGAATAAGAAAATTACTACAAAAGTCAGAATATAGGAAAGGAATCGATGAATTTTCTACACGTATACCATTTTACTTCCGCCTCATGCTTCCTCGTGACAAGATGGTGATATTCCCATTCAAAAAATAATAAACCTCACGTAAAAAATAATTTTGTCGATAATTCTATATTTTAACATGTTTGTCCTGTGACCTAACAAATCCTTGTCTATTTTCCACCACATCAAATATGCCTTTTTAACAAGATCTCTGACGATAAACTTTGTGGTCGTGAAATTTTCAAACATTTGAATTTTATAGTATTAAAAGTTAAAAAATTTCGTTCAAGATTAATTTAAATAATTAAACAATTTGGTAAAGTGGGTATTTTACCAAACTGTTTCTGTCACTGTCGCTGTTACCCCCACGATTACTGAGCCAAAGGGATAACTGCGCCTTAGGCTAATAATACCTAAATAAATCGTCAAAATCGAGGTTTTGTATTCCTAATTTTTCTCCTCCAAAACTGGACCAACTTTAATGATTTATTGTTATTAACTGTTTTAGAAGAAAATATTGAAGTAAAACTTCTTTACGCACCCTCGACTTGGGGGGGTAAGCTGGTGAATGCGTTACGAAAAGTGTGATGCGAACGGTAATCGATGCGAACGGTGATCGATGGCGAGGCGAACGGTCGGGCCTTTACGCACGCTTGACTTAGGGAGTGATAAGGATAAGGATGGTCACTCCAAGGTCTTTAGTCACCTTAAGGTCGTAGGTCAACCCACGGTCGTAGGTCACCCCAGGGTCATAAGTCACCCCATGGCCATATGTCACCCCAATGTCAATGTAATATGTTCTTTTATAAGTAAGTGAAGTTTTATTTCAGTCGTGTGGTCTAAAGCACACTAGTTTTTTTAATATCTGTACGTTTTGCCTTTTAAAAAAAAATACACTCAGTTTGTACACTGAACGTCTGTTAATGGCGTTCAGACCAGGCAATTTTAACGATTTTATTTTCAACCGACACGCTAGTGATTGGATATCTATATTATACGAAAAAAAATATTTGCACTATTGTCAAAATCAATGTAGAATACGACGTAAACTTAGTTGGCGTCCTGTTATAATTTTGATTAATATGTTTTAAAGCTTCTCGCTATGTGTAAACATTTCCTTGACTTTTATTTAGATCAGTTTTGTTTAGTGTTGGGCCCGTTTCCACCACCTTCGCCGCTTTGATACATGTCTGCTAGTTGCCTTGTTCTACAGGTAATTACTCTACCCATCACATCACCTGTGCGCGATGTTGTCTGGTTAGATTACTTCTAGCCACAACCACTTCTACGGGTTTATCTCGCATAATTTATCCAATAACCCGTGGGCAACTTCGTGCGCCTGATCGCCATGTATTAAAATTGTCACCAGTAATTTTAGATCAATTATAAGGCAAGGCAGGTGGAGCGGGCGTACAGAATCACTCACCGATCGCTTCATGAATGCGAAGAAAAATGTCCGCATAGTTTATGGAGAGTAGTAATTATTTTTGTAATGCTTTAATCTTCGCAGGAAGTAAAAGGGATACGTACCCAGTACCCACACCCGCCGCTACGTATTAGAGACGACTATTTGATCGTAACCACCACTGGCGTTTTAAGCATAATTATTTGTATCTTCATCTCGAGAGGAATTTACGCGTCTTTTAACGTTAGATCCACATAGGATGCCCAGGAAACAATTTCATTCGGGGCCTATGTCATCTTTGGAAATGCTGTGTGGATGGACTTTTTAAGGAAAGGAAAGAGAGGAAGTTATGGGAAAAAAATGTCTATAGGAATCTGGGGTCGGTGTGTTCAGAAGTGACTGATGTTTAAATCCATTCCTCCCATTGCGCTGCAAAGGGTCGAGAGAGTTCGGCGGGACAACCAGTCCCTCCCAATACGGCCCGCCACGCACTTGAAAAGCATCCGCCGCCAATACCTACACAAACCTCACCCCATTAACCCGGGCATCACTCCAAGTCACCAAATGTAGAAAACCACTTAGGGTGAACTATGGCAGGGGTGTTAATTATCCAATAAATATTTCTCAGTGGCTGTACCCACACCCGCCTATCAAATTGTAATCGTAATTACTAATCCTTTGTAAAGAAGAGCAAATAAGTTACCCTATTTCAGAGTAGATGGAATCTATTATGGTTTAATTCCTTCTCTATCTAATATTACTATACACGTAGATCTTTCTTTATACCGGCGGGTTTCGTTCTTGACCGCCCGTTGATCTTTTCTGCCTACATCAAAAACGACGATGTAAAGTTATATTAAATCTCGTAGCATATTAATCCACGCCTTGGTGAAAGCTCGGCTACCGCTGTTTGTAAATTGCCGTCACATCATTAATTTGATATGTATATTTTTTTTAATTATTCATCTTAGAAATGTATTTATTTATTTAAAATCATAGTTTGATAATAATACTCATTTCTTCGACTGTACGCAAGTCAGCTTGTATGTGGGCGAGCTATCGGAATCTGTTTTTCTTCTTCTAATATTTTTCTACAGTCCTTCTCTTAACCCGCCTCTTAACGCTGCCCAACCGGGTCGCGACATAATACCCCTGCCTTTACACTGTGAAGACAGGGTCGATTTTTTAGGTGTCACATAAAAAAATTTATTTTACGGCATTATTAGATTTTATAAATTGAAGTTCTTTGCATTAGGTAAGTCATTTAAAGTAAGTTTAAGGTAAGTCATTTAAAGTAAGTTTAAAATATTATTTTATTTAATTATTGAATAAAATTACTCTCAATGGAAATGTTAAACAGACACCCCTTCCTTAGGACATCCCAAGCGGTTCGCTACGTTTGGTGACTCAGCAGGGGTGCCCGGGTTCAGTGGGTGAGGTTTGTATAGAGGGACCACCATGATATTTATTTGTTCTCACAGGGACCACAAGGTACAAGAATGAGCTCTTCTTGGACTTCTTCGGATACCTCGCTACACTAATACCAAAAGGGTTACGAATGAGCTTTTAAATACCTTTCGATCCGGTTTTATAGTAAAATGAACGAATGTTTCGCTGACCACATTTTAGATCTGAACCACTGGTCTAGGAGAAAAGTTTTGGCGAAGGATGCTTTTGTCCATCTACTTTGTGGCGGGCCAGATCGGAAGAACCTATTTACGGGAGTCCTTTTGACCTCTCCAGCCGGACTCTACACTTTGCCTTGCACTGCAATGGGAGGGATGGATTCATACTTTAGTCCCACTTGAACACGTTGGCTCTCAGATTTGTTGGCTACACACCTCTCATACCCTTTTCCTTCCCAGAACTTCTTCCACTTCCTTCCTTAAAAAATACCTTCCACACACCATCCCCAAATGTGACATAGACCATCAGGATTGACAAACACAAAATTATTGGTATAGTAAAACCTAGATATCCCTATTTTTGTTTCACTGAGATTAAGTTGAATAACATGAATTATTTTTTTAGTTTATCCAGTACAATTAAACAGTTCCATTGTTCCGAATCATAACCATATTTAGATTAGTTCGACACTGTTTATTTCATTACGGTCGAGTGAATTAGGCGAGGCGCGTCGGTGAGCTCACTTTTCACAAATAACGACTAATAACTCACGCATTTCTTTACCTTCAACATTCTGTGATGAGAAAGATTACCTGTGTTTGTACGAGTACGGTCGGCATACTTTTTAAAAAGGGACCGAATCTACAAATAAATCAACGTGATATAAATATGCACATTAATCATTCATGTGTGTATTATGAGTGTTATCCAGTGGCGCGCATTGTTTATTTCCAAATAATCCGGAACATCGTATAATTAATTTCAAGTGGCGTCGTTTAGTGATAAAAATTACCGCATTATCACTTTAGGTACGTTGTGTTTATGCAGATGTAGTTTTTTTTAAAAACGTTTATAATGTAGATGGTACGTGGTTTTTTCTCAAAGCCAATTTTTAAAGTCAGACTACAGGGCAAGTAATTTCAAAAATGTCATATATGTACATACGTAAATATTTGGTATGATTTTGACGGAATGTCATTTTTGTGAATTTTAATTGCCTCCGTAATTAGGCGTGCTTTGTGTGTTTTATTTATTTTTCTTTCTAGGACTTCAGGAACAAATCCAAAGTTACCGACTTGAATTAAATGCTCGGCAATTGCAAATTTGTCAGGGTGGCCGAGTTTACATGCTCGAAGGTGTTATGACATCCTTCTGTCCGGCCTACATTAATTAACCTTGTCATTATGTAAACATTTATTTTTAACTTTTGTGGACATGGAATTTTTCATGTATTTTACAAATAAATTTTCAAAAAAATCTCTGAATATTTTTTTGTTAAACTACATGCGAGCATTAACTACTTAAAAAACAAACAAAAAAATATTCTTCCTACATTTATGTGTAATTCGTTAGCACGAAAATATATAATTTATTTTCGTCATGGTTTCACAATTACATAAGTACCTTGAAATTGTGTCTCTTGCATTTATGTATTTATAATGTGCATTCATCTGGTTGGTACTTATCCGAGTGCAATGCAAATGCTATTTAATCTATTTTGGATGTTGTTTAAAAAAATTGACGCATTCATCAAATATTTGAAATTAATTTTCACGTTCTGTGTAAGTTATATTCAAGTTCTAATATTATATCATTATAGGCCATTATATAACTAAAATAATAATAGAGCTCTCATAGAATTTACACAATATTTAAATATTTGATGAAACCGTCAATTCTTTTGAAACAACCCGTCCTTAATGATTACAATAATAGATGAGGCCTATATTATTGAAGAAAGACATATACTTCCGGCACGTTTTCATTATACTTTTCGGCAATTTTTGACCATAATCTTTGAGGTGAGAACGCCACGAAACTAATTAATTATTTGATTTAATTCTTAGGGCATAAAACCCGCATTTGTTGTGCCTTTTATGCGCTCCGTTAGCAGCTATTATATTTTTACGTTCCTTTTTCATGCGGTCTAAACAGCTTTTCAATCTTTAAGGACTGACTGCGCGCCACTGGTGTTATCTGTACTTCCTTCTCAACTCTATAAACTAAAGAGAAGATGATTTTGAATATATGTTGGATAAATACAATTATCATACTTGATTAAAATATGGGATATTAGAGGAAGTATCTGTGTACCAAAAAGATTCCTCTGTACGATTGATTTATATGTAAGTGGTGATTTACGTTAGAAAGCAACATTAAATTGATTATATTTATTTAGTAGGTTAGGTTCAGTGTTATCAATTACAACTCCAATAAAACATTGTTTGTTTTCAGGTTAATTTATGTTCACGTGCGTCCTAAAATATATCTTTACAATTATTTGAAACACGCAATATATGTACGACGACGCTCTGAACCTACGAGTATATAGTATTAGAATTCCAGTAATAATAACTTGTTCTCTTTCAGAATGCGTTTTGTTTTTATTTATTTTAGGAATAACTTACTGAGTAAAACCTTAAGCTGTGGGTAATATTTAATCATTGAAGACTTTTTTAGCGACTCTCAATCGAAAAATTGAAACAGAAAAATCAGAAAAAGATATGGTCGCATCTAAGAATTCTCAGTCAGTTTTGAAGTCAGACTACAGGGCAAGTAAGTCCAAAAATATCATATTTAAACATTTGATATTATTAGAGATTTTCACGGAATTTAAATTGCCTCCGTAATTAGGCGTGCTCCATGCGTTTTGGGTCTTCCGCCGTCTTCAGGGACAAATCCAAAATAATGACCGATTTCAATTAAATGCTCGGCAATTGCCGATTTGTCAGGGTGGCTGAGTTTACATGCTCGAAAGTTCTATGATATCCTTTTGGAGATCGTCCATTCTGTCTGGCCTACATAAACCTCACCATTATGTTAGCATTTTATGGACATGGAATTTTTCAATTATTTTACAAATAACTTTTCAAAAAAACTCTTTGAATTTTTTTTAAATATGTATTATTTTGTAAACAATACACTTGTATGTTACGTGCTAGCCTTGACTACGTAGTAAACGAAAAAATGTGTACTAACTACATACATGTGTTAATGTAATAGGCCAATTGCATCACATTTTTTTTTCCGGTTTAGACAAATATTCTAAGACATTCTGTGTTTTTTTTAATCGTATTTTTGAAACCCTGGGGATTTTTTGAAAATTTCAATCCGAAAAATCAGAACATTTTTTATAAACCGGAAACACGGTACATAATTTTATAGGTGCGAAAAAACGATAATTACACAGCCGAAAATAATTTAAAAAAAAAGAACGTTTTCCACACGAATGGCACAGGAGAATAACGAGGCATACCAAAAATATTACACCTCATAAGTATTTTTTTCCTTGATTAATCTTATTGATCATAAATCATTATAATGTACAACGTATATATTACTAAATCCAATGTAATATACTTGTACTTGTTTATTATAATAATAATAAGAATATTATAAAATTTGATTTTGTTGAAATCAGCACCATAACCATTATACCTCTAAAACACGTACCGCCTTCTAAAATGTACGGGGTTCTCTTTAGAACATCTGTCAAAAAGTGAAACCAAATGATAAGTTCGCAGAGAACAAACAATAAATCTAGTGAACGAATTAAAAAATTCGCCTGAAATCAAAGTGATACCATATTAAAAAAAATAAATCATTGTGGAATTTTACAAAATTAATACGAACATTTCGGAGACGGGATATTTTCATGCAGTGACGTCACGAGCCTAAATAATGGATTTATTTATTTAAAAATATACAAAACTGTACATTTCTAAAAAAATTTACTAACATTTTCGCAATCTTAATAAAAAGATCTATACACACGATTTTTTCCAAGTCGTTATGAATTCAATGCAAGTGGCCTATTGGTTGAGCTCCAAAATATATACTTTATTTTTGTCACGGTTGGTTTACAATTAAATGAGTTTTAAATAGGAATTGAATCCAAGACTGCAGGGGTTGCCGGAGATTTGCTGAAGTCCTGGGTTTAAATCCTTCATGCAAGCTCTCAATTTGGGAGGCGGGGATGGGTACCGCCGCCCCGGGAACCTTTATTGAATAACCAACACCTCTGCCATAGGTCACCCCAAATGGTTCGCTACGTTTGGTGATTTAGCAGGGTTGCCCGGGTTCATGGGGTGAGGTTTGTCTAGGTCTTGGAGGTGGATGACCACGACACACTGAACCCCAGATTCCTACCCACCCCTTAAACCCTTGTCCTTCTCTGAACTTTGAAGGGAAATTATTTTCCTCAGGGCCGCCTGTGCGGAGCTCATGTAAAAAAAGACGAATTTCTTCTCAATTTTCTGTTTCTCATTTTTCTTTTGAGAGTTGCTAATAATATCTTCAATGTTTAAACATTACAATTTCAGGTCTTACTCAGTAAGTTATTCCACTTTGAATACAATGAATATACAAATAATTTTTACATGCGTTCACAGTTCACGCTCATCATAAACAGACAAGGCTCTTGTGTTATATTTTTATTATTTCAATTAACGCAAAACAAAAGGTTCTCCCTAATTCAACCTCATCAGATAATGAAAGTTTGTAACGAACCCATCACCACCGATGTTCATAACATCTCCCCAGATAATGAGGATGTTTCGGTGGAGACGGCGTGATACCCGGTTCAGATGTTATCTGCCAAATTGCTTCCGAGGTATAGCAGAGTACCGGCAGAGTACTAGCAGAGTACGCCAACCTTTCGGCTAGTCTCCTTTGTCTAAGGCCGCTGGACCGTGAGTCTGGAAATCTTCAAGTTGACTAGAAAGCGCTGTGGACGATGTTATGTACCAGCCATGTGCCTTCTGGGTCACAATGACTTGTAATTTTTATAAAGTAAGTACCTAATAACGACGGACTGAGTGGTGTAGGGGTAAGGCCCTCGACTCGCAATCCGGAGGTCGTGGGTTAAAACCCTGGCGTACGCAAAAAAAATATTTGATAAAATTTTGTTATTTCACAATTTATTAATTTAAAATAGTATATTTACAGCACGTTCCAGGGTGGAAGATACTCTCATTATCGCCCTGGTGTAAGACCATATAAATTAGGGATGGCATAGTTTCACTAGCTCCAACGATTGGGAGTTGAGACTTCTTTGCGGTATTTATATAAAAAAAAAAAAAATCAAATGTTAAATAATCCGCGTGAAATATTTTGGGAAACAATGTATGTGCTCAATACTTCTAACGCATAATTTATGTGCGTGCCTTAAAATAAGTCGGGTATGCCTCCTACGTCATACATATATCTGGCAACAGCAAATTATCGTGAAAACAAGCTTATGGGCCCGAGTGGTTAACCACTAGGGTCCACAAGCTATATCTTCTTTTTTTTGCATTAATTCCACACAGGAGGCCCTCGGGAAAATAATTTTTTGAAAAAGGATTTTGATGGTGGGTAGGAATCTCGAGTTAAGTGCGTCCAGGAGTGACGTGTGAATTTATCCCCCCCATTGCAGTGCAACTCGTTGGGTTGAGAGAGTCCGACTGGAGAGGTCAGAGGATCTCGATTTTTAAAAATAAGTACTGTGTATACTATTAAACATTTTAAGGTTAGGTTATAAAAAATTTTTAAATTAAAAAAAAATAAGAATCCTACAAAAATTAGGTTTTTGCCGCGTCCTTGATTTGTATGTCGGGATTCCTCCGAACTACTTACTGATGATAATCTATTACAGAAACCTACCGTGGTCTTCCAATATAATATTATACGTATGATATACATTTTTTAAATTCGTTTTTAAGGGGATTTTATTATGCATAATTTAATAAATAATTTTGTATTTGAAGCATTTTTTTAAATGAAACTATGTGTAATGGGGAATGAAATTACTGACGTACAATATCAAATCACTTAAACGAAATAATAAAATAAAAACAACTTTCGCGATTCACTGTCCCGATTTAAAGGGAGCATTATGTCGATGATATAAAGTGTTCAATGCGCATATACTCGTATAGCCCTCCACAGATCATCTTCTCACACCTACAAACATAATCACACATATCCCCTATACACTTCGCATAGCACCCGGTAATGACTAAATATACATACCACAAATAAGACAAAGAAACATATCATAGGTACCCACTAAGAAATATTATTTAATATCCATAAATTGTTTCGTTACTGTAACCAATGTATTGTTTGTTTCTATACTATAAAATAAAATAAAACTGACAAAATAATGAAATCAATAACTGTCCTATTGTTAATAACACAATCATAAAACTATAATCGTGTTTTAATACTATTTAATGTAGATATCTAACAGTACTATGATCTCGCATATAAATAATGCAAGTTTCGCTCGTATCGGTTACTGAAGTCTGTGATTACGTCTTCCATCTTATTGTCTCGGCTGATGATGATTATCGATCTCTAAAGTCCCACGGCAAACAGCACGCGAAGGCAACGACAGATTTCTAACGGAGAGGCGTTACGGGATTACGATACAGATTGCGGGGTCCATTTACCTTACCGTAACATCGATTCATCATGTGTCGTGTCCTGATTTGATTCAGTTTCTTCTCAGACTAAGATACGACAAATATCTTGGTTAGAATCAATAGTGGCGGTTTTCTCTAATGTGCGTCTGTGCAGTGAACCCTCATAAAATTATAAATAAATAAGACAAACTTGTATTATAATTTTACCGAACTTTAAAACGGCGCGCCATTGAAATTACTTGGTAGAAAACCCGCCTGTCAAAATGATGCTCGTACTGCCGAAGAGTGAGTCAGAAATGAATCCCAAATAGGTGATAGGTGCGTTATGAATATCAGCACATAGGGGACTTACCGCCATATTAATTTCTTTGGTAATCTACTAACTGCTGGAGTGCGCAGGACCTATGAGATTTGTTAATTTGCAGGGAATAGTATTTTACAAGACCGTAATTTCGATTCATCATGCATCCTGTCCTGATTTGATCCAGTTTCTTGCCAAACTAGATACAACAAACCAAAAACTGTTTAGAATCAGTGGTGGTTTTCTCTAAAGTGAGTCTGTGCAATGAACTTTCGTAAAATTATAGGGAAATAAGACACACTTGTGTTATAATTTTACCAAACTTTATAACGGCGCGCCATTTAAATTCCGTGCTAAAAACCCTGAATGGTACCTACTGTAATGGTAACGTACTGCCCAAGAAAAATGAATCCCAAATCTCCATAGGTGCATTATGAATATCAGCACCTATGGGACCTTCCGTCGTATTAATTTACATATATGATTTCTTAATTTGCATGGAATAGTATTTTACAAGACTGAAATGTCGATTCATCATGCGTCATGTCCCTATCTGATCCAGTTTCTTCTGAAACTACGATATAACAAATAATAAAAACTGGTTAGAATCAGTGGTGGTTTTCTCCAAAGTGCAGTGAACCCTCATAAAACTAAAAGGAAATGAGGCAAACTTGTATTATAATTTAACCAAACTTTAAACAATGCGCCATTCAAATTCCCTGCTAAAAACCCCACCCCTCTGAATGGTACTCGTAACGCCCAAGAGTCGGTCAGAAATGAAAAATCCCATAGGTTCGTATTCGTTCGGTCATATTAATTTCTTAGGTTCATAAAAAACATTCTTGTACCGCCAAAGTGGTAGACCTACTAATTTTTGTAATCTAATAGGTGCCTGAGTGCGCAGTACCTACGAGATTTGTTAACATCAAATTTGTACGGAATAGTATTTTACAAGATCGTAATATTGATTCGTCAAAAACGTCAAACGATTCGTCAAAAAATCAAAAACTGGTTAGAATTAATGGTGGTCTTCTTTAAATCTCGTCTGTGCAGTGAACCCTCATAAAACTGTAAGGAAATCGCGCCATTCAAATTCCGTGCTAAAAACCCACCCTTCTGAATGGTACCTACTCGTACTGTCCAAGAGTGGGTCAGAAATGAAAAATCCCATAGGTGCGGTGTGAATATCTTCTCCTATGGGATCGTCATTAATTTCTTAGGTTCATACAAATCATACTAGTAGCGATAGAGCGGAAGGATTTGATTCAGTTTCTTCTCAAACTAAGATACAATAACCGATCTTGGTGAGAATCATTGGTGGTTTTCTCTAAAGTGTGTCTGTGCAGTAATTATAAAATTATTAATTTTTGTTCATTTTTAAACCTAATTAAACATAATTTAAACCTATTTTTAAACCTACAATCGCCTTCAAAAATATTTTTAATAATAAGTTGGTATGGATATCAAACGATTTCTTTACAGTGTCCATTTTTGTACTTTTACGCTGGTATATACAATATATAGAAAAGTAGTTTTATTTTGATATATTTGAATGAAAATTCGTTACTTTTGTTATTCGGCGGTACATCCTCTCTGCACACCCTTTTGCTGACTCTTAGTTATGTGTTTTTCCTAAACCGCCCGCATATTGTGCATAAGTATACATGAGGGGTCAATTGTCAAGGGATCAACTGTAATGGAACCGTTTGATTACTGTACTGTAAACTGTCGTGCTTAAATTCCGCACCGCGCTGTCTTCATTTTCGGCCTTCTTCTTGCGATCAACGCGGGCGATTATTTTTTCCCGTTTTCAACTTTGAGTGCTTTTATTTACTTCACTTTTCTCTGAAATGTCGCCTCCTCTTACATGAAGCCCAATTTTGGATAATTAACACCGAATTGAGCTGTTTTGTTTGGATTTTTTACGCGTTTCGTGACCGCATTCTTTCCAGTTTCAATGGCGAGAAAACGATTTATTGTAATGTAACCGATCACTTGTCGGAAGCACGACTGCCGCTATATGATATACTATTGAGACGGTTTGGATTGTCATTTTATTATTGGATTTCACCGAAAACCATTAGTTTAAATAATGTCACGATTAATAAAACCACGTACTCTAATACGATTTTATTGGTTTATTAGCACTAATTTAATAAATTAATAACTGCGATTTGTGATGCAGACTGAAGAAGCCTTCACAAAACAGGTTCTTGCGGAAAGTGGGTTCTAAAACATATCATCTTTTATCGGTAATATTTGGTTTTTAAATGAGGCTTTCAAATGCTGTTCAAATGGTAGTGTTGTCAACAATTTGATTATCAAGGACATATAATATGTAAGTAAATGTTTGAATTATAAAACCGATGTCATGTCAGTAGGTTAGAAAGTGTTCAGGGAACAACTTTAAACAACCTAAAACAACTTTAAAATTGCGGTAAAATCTTCTGTAAACTGTAATACACCGTTTTTTAAATCATAAATATAAAGAAATTATTATATCTTTAAGCATAATATGCCAATACCCGAGTGTTATGATGGAGGCATTTGACTCTAATTCGGGATGTTGTTGGTTCGATCTTGATAATAGTTAAGAGTAAAGTGTGCCAACATTTGCTAATTTTATGGCAAATAGAAGTATTTTAACTAGAAAATATGTAATCGCTTTATTATCACGTATTTTCTTTCTTCTCTTTCTCTGTACTATGTATATGCTTTGTTTTATATTTTATTTTACTTATTATTATTTCTGTTATTTCACCAGTAGCATCTCTATTTATTAACAATTAAACCTTGATTTACGCATCCTGTGAACATCCCTCAAGCCTCCACCACATTTTATCAGAAGGTCAAAATATTTCCGCTTTGCAATAAAATCCAAATTAATGGAACATCTGTACATATCCGTAAACTAAAAACTGTTATTGAAAGGTTATAATATAGCTCTTGCAAATTTTATAAATCGAAATAATAAATCGAAATCAAGTAATAAAAAGTTTTCACACAAACATAAAAAAAGTTTAAAAAATGGCTCACCGTACGTTTTGTCTAACTAAAATTAATGATATAAAAAAACACGTCCATATTTTGTTAGACAAATGTATTATAAACCTTTTTTATAGTTTCATGTAAAAATAAATAATCAAAAATTCCCAAAGTTTCATTATTTTTTTCCAAATTGGGATCCGAAACTTTGGTTTTATAAAGGTGTACATTTGAATTATTTTGCAGTGAACTTTTAGATTTGAATATTAATCGTGTTGTTTTCTCTTTCTTATGCCGTTTATATCACATTTCTCACTATTAAGGTAAGAGAGACACAACGATTTCTATGAGATCTACATGAGTTGTTTCCAAAAAGCGAACAATTAGCGTGAGAGGTTCAATGGAGTGGTTAAAATCTATACACATCCTAATGGCAATTAATGTATTAATTGTTAACACTCTGTAAATGTTTCAATCAATAAATAAATTAATTAATAAAAGTGAGGTTGTTAAGTTTTACGAGCCTCACGATACTTTTTTTAGTTATCGCGCGTAAGGAATTTCTCACTGGATAAATTTCCGTATTTATTTTCAGCCAAGAAACAGAAGTTGATTGCAAATGAAATTATTATGGGAATATTAATTAAAACAAGGCTTATTAATCTCTTCAGAGCCTTCGGCTGGTAATTAATTTTAATGGAATCTCAGACCACCTCCAACCTATAGCAAATCGCACAATTTTCCAGTAAATGTTCTTTCTAGCTTTACGGTTAGATTATTACGAAATATACTAATTTCGGTTGTAGGTACATAAGTGCGTGAGTTAAGTGATGTGAAATACTTCTGCGTAATGCGTAACAATTTAATGTTCGATGCATTTTTGATTTTAAAAAAAAATGAAATGATAAGTAGATAAATATGTAAATATAAAAATTAATATCAGACCAACGATAAATTAGGTAGTTTTAGTATTAAGTCCCAATTGTTGAGCAGAAATTGTCGTTTGACAAAGTCCTAAAATGGCCATTCAGCGCCATTTTTTTACATTTTAAAGGTCCCCGACACTGATTCCAGGTGTTTATCAGCTTTCTATCAAATTGTAATAATCTCACAAGCTGCATAAAATGAATGTTACATTTGAAGTGCCCTTGACCCCATCATTAAAGCATTAAAATAATTTTCAAACTGCCGCGTACTACAAAACACTATACAAAGCTACACAAACAATACACAATACCCGAGCCATAAAAAAGAACTTCTCCAAACTCCTTTTTCCAAAATCTCCTTTGGACAACGACACTCTAAATAGTTAGCTTGCAAACTATACAATACACTACCAGCCACGATCGGACAAACTGACTTCTTGACAAAATTCAAACAAGATGTAAAAAATGGATTATAAGTATTGGACGCCACATTATTACAAACATCTGTAAAATAAATCACACATAGACAGAAGTAACTATTCACATACGACCTAACTCATATAAAATCAATGAAAATAATAGAATTCTGTAAAATTTAACTCCATAAATAGATTAGACAGAATTTACTTCTTTACTTCATCTCCTCCAACGATTATAAGATAACTCTCTTTAAGAGATTTACCCACACTTCCAATAACCTTTCTGTTTTAATTTCGCCTCAAATTAAAATGTTTTTTTACCTTAAATACTCTTGAAATTACGAAATTCATTTATATACTTGTACGCCTGTCTCGACACAGGTATATCCTAGTGAGACAGACATCAAAAACCCGATGTACCTAAACTTTTTTATAGATAAATAAATTAAAAAAATAAGATAATAAAATAAAATACTTTTTTGTTTAAAACCACGAGATTTATTAATTTATGAACCGACAGGTTTCGCTTTATTCAAGCATCTTCAGGGTACAAATTAATACTGTTTTTATTAAATATGTCAAACCACAAAGTGATTGCTTTCTACAATAATAAAAAAATAAGAATTCTGAGAAACAACCCTGCCTGATTTGGTATTTGAAATTCGTTTTTAAATACGTATTTTGTTTAAATTTTTGACAGTCATCGTTTTGTTTCGAAAGTTTACTAGCTGCGATCATTTGAAAGCCAAATTTCTGACGTGTCTTTAATTTGCCAACAAAAAATATGAGGCAAATATTTTGTAAATGTATTCAGATTCAATTACAATTATAATATTCCGCGATTTTCCACCGGTTTGTAGTTGTTAATAATAGTACTGAACTGCTGTGTGTTTGATTATCATTAAAAATTAATTATTAATGTTTATGCAATGCCAATACCTAACAATATTGCAATTACTCACTTCATCATTTCGTACATGATTATTTTAATATCTATGAACATATTGGATCACGGATCTCACTGACGCTTTTTGTACGTAACATTAAATAAACAAAAAAAGTTTTTTTAGACTACTTCTGTGGTTGTTTCTTTATATTTCATCAGATGCGTATTTTGAATAATTTCCAAAATAATTTTTGCTCATCCATCCTTGTATTGCATGATACTTTTATGAACGTTTATTACTTTTTGTATACGCCGATTACCCAAACGGTTGTTTTCTTTGTACAAGCCATTTAAGTGCAGTTACTTTGCAAATAATAATTACATTCATTTGGAGTGCTAAAACGTTTTACAATAGTCTTTTTACACGCCATTTTTATCTTGGGGGGTTTTGTTTTGTATTCAACCCAGAATCCAACAGGAAGTAGTCGTATTTGAAACATGAATACTAATCTCTACACTATGACGTGCGAATATTTATTTACCTCTTTGTAGAACACAAACGTTCATGGCGTGGTTATTCTGATTTTTGTATTCGTGGAGGGTCTATGAAAGTTCTTACCTGAAACAAAATGAAAACATGGATTAAAATATTGCATATTATTTTCATGTAAAGTTCTTTAGAAAAATAATTGCTTGTAATAATTCTATTTATTTATTACAGGCCCTAATGAGCTTTTACATTCTAGTTTAAGAGTTGAGTCAGAGTGTTGTAGTCAATTTAAATACTTCAAAACTAAAAGAAAAAAGAAAAATAATACAATGAAAAAATATACCAAAAGTATATAAGAACATAAAATACATTGGTAAAATATATTGATTCACGTATTTGAGGAACCCTACTTGTCCATAAATTTGGCAAATTGAGTTAATTAAAAATGCCACATTTCTTTTAGTTAATAGACCTAAATTTTTAACCCTATGTCGCAGGCCAATCGTAAAATCAGGCAGTTCATGATGCGCCTCAGGCACATAATCATAATTTGGCTAGGCGCATCGTGATTTGCCCGATTTTACCACTTTTAGGTTTTATTATTATTTTAAAAGCCTTACGAGAACTTATTATAGGTATTTAGTGCAAAGGTAGTTTTTCTGTTAGAATGTATTTATTAAACAACACTTGTTCATTGATTTTGACTTGAAGTGTCCGATTTCTGTGATGTTCAAAAAATGGCTCATGCTCGCCAATAAATCGTTTGTCTTCCCTTTTCATATTTAATTTTTTCTAAATGTTGTGTGCTTAGATAAACAGTTTTTACTGATTATCTCAGAACTAGGTTGGGTGGAGAAGTGAGGTTTCTACAATAAGTGAATCGATAAAATTAAACATGAAACTTACAATCAATCAAAACTATCAATAACCAGTTAAATAAATATGAAAAGAATTGTACCCATTCTCAACATTTTCCCCTGTTCTATTTCTTATACGTATCTATTTATTTACCTATGTTCAACTTCAAGACATTCTTTCGGGAGCTATTTGTTTTTAGCCTGACTTTTGTCGTGACATATGAAAGGTTTTTGAAACCGAAATTAACAAAATATTCTTTATTTTTATTTTCACTTTATGAGTAAAACCTCATATTTGACAACTCTGTGCAACTATTGGGTTACGCTGATGATATCGAAAACTCCAGATGCTTTACGTAACGCCTTCATAAATCTTGAAAGCTCTGCCAAAAATATGGGTCTCGTTGTAAACCAGCAAAAGACCAAATACATGGCCGTAGGATGCACCCAACAAATCCCAACTCTCTCATGTGGAAACCAAAATTTTGAAACGGTACCAAGATTCACATACCTAGGCTCCCTGATAACAAACGACAATAATATCACAGAGGAGATCCAGAAGCGCATAGTGAACGCAAATGAACTGCTGTCCAGAAACACTAAGATATTAGTGTACAAAACACTTATCAGACCAGTACTTACGTACGCAGCTGAGACTTGGGTACTAACTAAGAGGAATGAGCGAGCACTGGACGTTTTTGAAAGAAAAATTTTGAGGCGCATCTTCGGACCGGTTATAGAAAATGGATTTTGGCGCAGACGTTATAACAATGAGCTCTATACTTTGTTTAAGGAGCTAAACGTCGCAAAATTTATAAAACTGGGAAGACTTTGGTGGCTGGGTCATGTGGAGAGAATGACCGAACATCAAGCCCTAAAGTCGCTGCTGAACTCAAGACCAATAGGGCGAAGGAGCCTGGGAAGACCAAGACTAAGATGGAGCGACAACGTCCTCAAAGACATATCCATCTTGGAGCTTCTAAACTGGAGAGAGCTGGCACAAAACCGAGATGAGTGGAGGAAGACTCTTGAGGAGGCCAAGACCCACCAGGGGTTGTAGAGCCAATAGTGATGATGATGAGTAAAACCTCAAATTGTAATCTTTAATTAAATGAAGACAATATAAGCGAAACTCAATCGAAAATCTGGAAACAGAAAAATGAGAAGTATGATACGGTTTAAAATGACCGATTTTGATCAGTGGTTAGCGCGTTTGCCCGGAAAGCAAGAGGTCCTGTGTTCGAGTCCCAGAGGTGTCAATATCTTTTTCTGATTTTTCTGTTTCCAGATTTTCGATTGAGTTTCGCTTATATTGTCTTCATTTAATTAAACAAAATATTCGCTTAATTTACCATAAACATAACATTACATAAATAATTTATCATTTTGAACAAATCGGTTAATCAGAGATGAAATCTTCAAATGTTTTTATCATCGATTTATCTACCCATCAATTTATTTTCATCAGCTTTTAATTCAGTGCCGTTCAAAAATGTCGGTCAAGACCCAAGATGAAACAATAACAATAAATAGCTTATAAATTTTGTGGTCTCAATTTCCACATAAAAATAACTCTAAGTGTGAAAACATGCAACCAAAATAACAGTTTGTACTTTTATTTTCATATAAACACAGAAGTCCAATAAAGACAGAATTGATCCACAATACGCCGAGGAATCTGCTCTCAACAGTGTCGCGAGTTCTTTGTTTCAATTGAGTCATTTATTTGAGAAACACAACATGTACAACACTAGTAGATTTTTTTTAATCCATTGAATGTCACATTTTTTCCTTGTGTTTTGACCTACGGTTTTATTACTAAACTAGGCATTGTTCTAACAAGTCGCGTGAGACGGAAGAGGTCAAACGTCGATGACATCCGTACGAGATCTCGCTGGGATTGATTTATTACGTGTGTACTCACAACTTAAAACGTTTAGTTTACTTGCATAATAAGCATACGTCTGGATTTAGTGACTTTTGCCAAATTAACGAAAAGTTGAACGACCATGTTTGTATTTTTGGTACCTAATTAGTCCAATAAAATTATAAATAAACTAGTAGTTCTGTAAACAATCGACCTGGCGCCCCAAAAAAGTACGTTTCTACTTTTCAAAATCAACGTCATGGTCCCAGGACTCTTGGGCAGTAATCAGTAAATATTCTTTTTTATCTCGATGATTTAGCATTTCATCTAACTATAAATTTGTTTTTTACGTTTCGGTTCTGGTTCAAGATGGTCGCCGTGTTGGATACTAAATTTTATCCAGCTATAATTCGAACTATCATGGTTACTACTATGAACTGTCAAAACGGAATAATCAATCAATAGTATGCTACCTACCGACCCAAAGACAGTTTAGAAAAACATTTGTCAATAAGATGGTGACACTTCTTTGGACAAAATAAATAATTCCTTATTTGAAATTAAAAATGTTGCGTTAAATATTTACGGTTTTTAGTCAAGTAGTATAACCGGGCGTACTCTACAGGGCCCGCAGATACTTTAATAGTGCACAACTGCTAACCCTGTACAAATCACAAGTGCGCCCCACGGTTGAATTTGGCAGCCACCTCTGGTGTGGAGCCCCAAAATACGTGAAAAAACCCTCGACTCTCTGCAGAAACGGGCGGTCTGTCTGATAGATTCTCCTAATTTAACAGACGGATTGCAATCTTTAGAGCACAGGCGTCGGGTGGGAATGCTATCCTTGTTCTACCGGTATTTCAATAAAAGATGCTCCAAGGAATTAGCGCCATTGATCCCTTCGGCACCGGTGCATAGTCGGGAAACACGCCAAACGCGTGCCCAACATATGTATACGGTTGACATTGGTCACATGATAACGGGTCGATTCTTCGACTTGTTCTTGTGTTCAACAGCTCGGCTGTGGAACGGCTGTGGCCTTTGTGTTTCCTCCTTCCTACAACGTGAGTCTCTTCAAGACCAATGTTCATTCCATCCTCTCCTCAAAAAGACCCTCCACACAGCATCTCAGATGACATAGGCACTGAGGGAAATTATTTTCCTGTGTGGAGTTAATGTAAAAAAATATAGTTATTTAATAACTACTTACTAAGCTTAGAATGTCAGACGAAATTTAGCTTTTGATTTCTTAAATAACGGAAAATTAGAAACACAATTTTTTGGACGCGTGGTCTACTTTCCACTGAATTACCTATTAGTTTATTTTTATAATCAGTAAAATCACGTACAAACATCTAGCAAGGATCAACAGTTTATAATTATCTCAAAGTAGGTTAGGTTGACCAATTTCGTTTTTTTTTTTAATAAGCCACTCACTCGATGAGTAACTTCTCGGAATGCGTTCGTCTGCTTTTCTTACCTTTGTTTACTGTCGTACTACATTTGGTCTCTTTTATATCCACAAGAACCGTTGCTGGTATGCTGGAAGAGCGCGGTATAACCGCAGAAGCCGAACTATCTGATTTAATTAAGCCCAGCCGCATTCACGTCGCGTCGCTTCAATCACGCCCGATATTACTTAACCTTGAACCAAATTATTACTTATTTATTTATTTATTTATTTAATACAAACGGCATAAGTATGCCATAAACATTAATTACATGTCACAAATTCATATTCAAAATATTAGTAATGGTAAAACAGTGTATGTATAACAGTTAATTGTGACGATACATTGGGAAGTGACACCAGAGATACATTTACATGCAAAAATCTATAATAGAAATAAAATTAATAGTGACTAAAAAAATATGATAGCATAGCCGTCTTGTACCTCTGTTCCGTGCAGTTAAATAGATCTATCACATCTGCATATCTATTAGTAACTTCATGCAACCTAGGTAAAAGTGAGTGTTTCGTATACTCAGTCCGATTATTGTTACATTTAAAAAGGGTTTTAGAACGAGTGGTTCTCGTGGGAATATGAAATTCAATCAGCTTAGTTAGATCAGGACTGTCTATTCTACCATTTACAATTTTGAACATTAATATTAAGTCTGATATAATTCTTCGATCTGACAGTCTTAGTAAATTTAATTCTTTCATCAAGTAATTATAATTTATGTTTTCAATGGGAATACCGAGGTTAAAATTAATATATCTTAAGAATTTGTGTTGAATTTTTTCGATTGAATCTGAATGTATTTTAAAATGGGGGGACCAGATCGAGGAGTTATATTCGACTTGACTACGTACTAAGGATGTATACAAAATTTTTAAAGTTGAAATATTCTTGAAACCTCTGGAATTTCTAAGAACGAAGCCAAGCATTTTGATACCTTTATTATAGATTGAGTTTATATGGGATATGAAGTTTAATTTAGAGTCGAAAGTTATGCCCAAGTCACTAATTTCTTCGACAGAGATAAGGGTAGAGTTGTTAAGTTCATAAGGATGAATAATTGGTTGACTTATTCTGTAAAAACTTATTGAATAACACTTATTTATGTTCAGATAAAGTTTGTTAATAGAGCACCAACTAATTAATTTGTTTAAATTATTTTGTAGACAGGCACAATCTTCAGCGGTTTTGATGATTTTAAATATTTTTAAATCATCTGCAAAAAGCAATACATCTACATCTTTATCAAGTATGTCAACAATATCATTTATGAACAATAAAAACAAAATTGGGCCTAAATGGGACCCTTGAGGTACACCACTGGTAGCTATAAATTGATTGGAATAGAACAAATTAATTTTTACAAGTAGAACTCTGTCAGATAGATAGCTTGCAAACCAGTCTAAAAGTTTTCCGTCAATACCGAGCTTACGTAGTTTAACCAGTAGAATTTTATGGCACACTTTGTCAAAGGCCTTGATAAAATCTGTGTATATGGAATCGACTTGAGTTTTGTTAGCTAATGCATTTGATATAAAGTTTTCATATAATGAGAGATTTGTCAGAGTTGACCTGCCAGACAAAAATCCATGTTGATTTGGAACAATGAGATGGTTAATATATGGGGAAATTTTATCAATAAGTAATTTTTCAAAAAGTTTCGGAATTATAGATAGCTTACATATAGGTCTATAGTTAGTGACATCACTTTTATTACCCTTTTTTAGTATAGGTGTTAGATAACAACGTTTCCAAATGTCCGGGAAGCAACCTGTATCAAGCGATTGATTAAACAATAGACAAATCGGCTCAGCCAGTGAAGCAATGCAATTTATGAGAATATTGGGGTGCACGTTATCAGGTCCGGCCTTTTTGTTATTGTCTAGAGATTTAATTTTAGATTTAACGTCGTTTATATTGATGTGTACAGCAGGAATATGCATGCTCTCAATAAGGGAAGGTGGTGGTATGTAATTTTCTGGGATATCTCTTAAATACTTTTTCCAACCTTTCCAAAAAAATCCTCACCAGTCGGTCACATTAATGCGTTTTGAAAAACGGAGACGTTAATCACACTAAATGAATAATAATTATATGTAATTGATGGTGATAAACTGATTCGTTAGTTCCTCTTTTTACCGCCTGCACAGATATATTTATAATTCTGTAAGAATTATAATTAGAATTAATTGTTTATTATTCTATGGCTCGTAAAAATGTTTACTGGCTAAGTGATAAATATTGGCTACGGAATTTATGCGAATTGCTTTTAAATCATTATCTTATTTGATATGTTAATGCGTACCTGTCTCATTTTGATATTTCTTTAACTAGTCAATAATTTTAACTGTTTTCTGGAAAGTCAACATCAATAATCATAAAATATACCTATGCTAGATTGTTGAAAGAACTTCTGCAATAACGGGAAACTGTTGTGCCTTGATAAGAATTTTCACAATCTCTACGATTTATTATTTTAAAACTAATTTTGAATGAATAAACTTTAAAATTTTGATTAATAAATAGACCACCGTGAATGGAATATTTTTTAAACAATATTCACAGTTTTTGATACGTTCTAACTAAATATATCATACTATACAAGGTGTATTAAAACTTACCAATAGAATTTAAACCGGCGATTCTTAAGCATATTTGGAGTAAAAATGTGTATGTAATTTTGTGGTTATATGTTGTTTTTTCAATTAAAAACAAAAAATAAGCATTTTGTGTCACATGTTGCGACTGATCACACTGCCACTCGTCGCAAAGTATCACGTGATGCATGCTTTGCCTTGTCTTTACGGTACTGCTAGTTTTAATTGATTTCCAAATCTTCGTCGCTCATGATGTAAATGGAATGAAGATAATGTTGGTGGTTCTTAGTCGAAGTATGATACAGTTAAAAATGACCGAATTGGACAGAGACACCTTAGCTCAGTTGGTAGAGTCGCGGCCTGGAACGCCGAAGGTCCTGGGTTCGAGTCCTAGAGGTGCCAATATCTTTTTCTGATTTACTGTTTCCAGATTTTCGACTGAGTTTGGCTAATATTGTCTTCATTTAATTAAATATTACAATTTGAGGTTTTACTCACGAAGTAAAAATAAAAATTAATCTTAAAACTAACATAAAAATTACAAGTACAAAAATGATTAGATTTTATTAGGTGGTGGTAGTGAGAGGGGAAATTTTAGGGGAGGGGGAGAGTGTTGGGAAAATCAACATAACTGGGGATAAGATAAATGAAAGTTAAGTAACACACATACATGTGAAATAAAACTCTCCAAAACAAAAGGTAATGTGGGTATATCAATAAATTAATTTGTTGGTTGATTGTGTTGATTGCAATTTGATGGCTGACGAGTGTCGCGGTCGGTTTGAATTATGCATCGTACTTGAGTGCCGATTGAGGCGTCAAATAGAATGCGAAACCACATTTGATCTGGAATTGTATAATGGGCACACTACTAATAATAATAAAAACTTATAACCTCGATTCACTTCACCGACCGAGACATTGAATCATGCGTAGCCGCTGTTAGCAACCTTTATATTACAGTGCGCAGAGCGTACAAATAACTTCTTGTGACATTATTTACAGCACTCTTGTTGTATGACTGAAATGCACGCGGACAGAAATGCAAGGTTTATTGAAGTGTAATCGTTTAGATAAGTTTTAAGATTTTCACGGCCAAAAGCATTTTCGTTATTTGTTTTTGGGGTGTTATGCCGTGTTGCGCTACCTCCTTCTTTAGCCAACGTTTCGGACATCGTTGCAGTGTCCATCATCAGGGCAGATCCGGCAGATCCGGTAGATGTAATCGTTTAGGCTAAGAAAAAGTGTTTTAGAACCTACGATGATAGACAGGTACCTAAGTACACTTAACCCTCGACTCTGTGCCGAAACAGGCGCAGGCGGTTCGTTTGATAGATTCTCCCACCTTAACAAACGGATTGCAATCTTTAGAGCATAGTCGTCGGGTGTAAATGCTATACTTGTTCTACCGCTATTTTAATGGAAGAGCTCTGAGCAACGAGCCTCATTGATCTCTTCGGCACCGGTGCATAATCAGGAAATACGCCAAACGCGCGCCCAACATATTATGTACACGATTAACATTTGGCACATGAGAACTGGTCGCTTCTTCGACTCGTTCTTGAGTTCAACAGCTACGCTGTGGAAAGATTTGTCGGCCTCTGTGTTTCCTCCTTCCTACAATATGGGTGTCATAAAGACCAATGTTCATTTCTTTCTCTCTTCAAAAAGACCCTCCACACGGCATCTCAGATGACATCGGCCATGAGGGAAATTATTTACCTCAGGACCATCTGTGTGGAGTTAATGTAAAAAAACCACATAAATCTATAGGATTTAACCTTCGAGAGAATGAGATGATATAATCAGTCTCCCCTTTGTGCGGGGCTTCGTGCCTATCGGTATCCTCTTTATCCGGTAGTTCGTAGCCTCCCCATTCTAGTCTACTTTAGTTTTCTGAAGGTTTCATTTCTACCGCGTGTGAATTGCACACTCTGCTTTTTTTAAAGTTTGCATCTAAAATTAATAATTCTAAAATGATGTGTTTATTTCTAATAATAAAATTTGAAAGCTTATTTCATCACCTTTCGAAAACAGTTTTTAGTTTTCGGACACGTTCAGAAATATTCCATTTATTTTGATTTTATTGCAAAGCAAAGGAAATACTGTGACCTTCTGACAAAATATGCCTGAGTGGTTAAAAGAAATCAATGATAGTACTGCCTTCTTGTACCTACCTACCTTCCGAAATAGATCCGCTACCTCTCCGTGTGATTAGTTTCACGTAATCTAGGTACAAGCGAGTGTTTGAAATATTTATTTTGAGAATTTTGATTCTTTGACATGTAACCAGACCTAGGTAATTCCTAACCTGCCTTTTCTCTAATTTTCTTCCCTTCCCAACCGCCCCAACTTTGACTAATTTTTAAGTTGAGAGTTGTTCTAATAAAAATTGAATAGTCATTTAGACTTTTACAAAAAGGTCAATATGTGTTCCATATATAATACAATCGGATATATTTATCTACTATTTAGGTTACAAACACAAACACTATTTAGGTTACAAACCAGTTCATCGAAGACTTGTTTGCATTGAAAAAGGTCTGCCAATAATAATATAGAAAACAAATTAGTCGAAGATAACATTGTTAATTCTGAAAATTTTAAATCTGATATTGACATAAATGACATTTAAATAACAGGTCTCAGAAGTCGAATTTTTTTAGGCGTTTGTCCCGGTAAGACTGGAGACTCTGGGTTCGAATCGCGATCATTATTATTATTTTTTTACATGAGCTCCACACAGGAGGCCCTGAGGAACATAATTTCCCTCAGGGCCTATGTCATCTTTATGCTCACCTATGTTGCTGTGTGGAGGGTTTTTTTAAGGAAAGGAAGGAGAGGAGAGTTCTGGGAAGGAAAAGGGTTTAAGGGGTGGTTAGGAATCTTGGGTTCGGTATGTCCTGGTCATCCGCCTCCAAGACCTAGACAAACCTCACCCCATGAACCCGGGCACCCCTGCTAAATCACCAAACGTAGCGAACCACTTGGGGTGACCTATGGCAGAGGTGTTGGTTATCCAATAAAGGTTCCCGGGCGGCGGTACCCATTCCCGCCTCCCAAATTTTTTTGTTTTCTGTCTTGTTCTTTTTCATATTTTCGTTTAGATAGTTAATGTTATCTTCTTCTTCAATGGTATATTTCATTGATGGGAATAATCTCCAAAAGTTTTATAGAGTTATTTTAATAAAAATTGAAACTATTTCCAGCTCCCAAAAACACTCGGAGTTTTGAAATTTCCGTTTAAATGTTGTTTGTTCCATAAAATAATAAAAAAAATTAAAAATTATTTCCACTTTAATTTATTTGACGGTAACCGGTTTCAGCTTGTTCAAGCCATCTTCAGATTGGTACAAATTATTCTTGATCTACGGTTTTTATACAAAACATATTGGGGATGGGGAAACGGACGGTCTACAAGGATTTTATTCAATTATACAGGTTTTCTTAAAATTTTTACTATGTCGTCTTTGGTTGTCGAATTTATAATTATTTTGGTTATTCCCAGTAGGGTTGATTACCTCAAGTTTAGTAGCTTACTTTGATAATGTTTGGGTACATTTTACCTTACAAGTAAAATGATTTATTAATGACCATATTTTATTTTTGTCATGTCTACTCTTTATTAAAATCGTTATTATATTTATGATGATTTGTAATTGTTTGTTCCATCAATTCGAATCTCAGGTGAAGCCGAGTAGTAAAACCAGTTTTCTCATAAAAGTTTTATATAAATCGTTGTTTTCCTTTCTTTTTCAGGTAAGGGCAAAAACTAATACTACCCAATCTGCAAACTCAAATCTTCAATCTGCCAACCACAATCTGCTACAAACCTACGGTAATCCGGCGCCACGTAAGTTATTAAAGTCGTTGGACGCTTTTATATTTACCGTGACGGCATAAACAACTCAATAAACGTTCGTTCCTTATCCATAATATTGCTGCAGCTCTTTCAAAATATGAGATGTACGTAGATCGTAGGTCTGTTTCCTACAAAGAAAAAAAGTCATCATTTTCTTAACATCTTTCTCACACACCGCACCGTGACGTCTCCGTAAACCCCTACTGTACTAGACGTTTGTACATAAACTAAATATAATAGGGAGCTGGCCACAATGACACGCCAATGGAGTTTGGTACGCCAGTGGATTTTGGAACGCCACTGGTCTTTTAAATGAATTTACTACTTTGACAAAAAATGCTTCTAGGTATAATGGCAAAACTGATTTGAGTACTGGATTAAAATAAATATTTTTCACTTTGGAGACTGTGGGAGACTGGGGTTTTTAGGATTTTAGGTTACTGGGATACTGGGAGAGGTAAACTGAATCTAAGACTGATTAAAACACTTGAAAAGAGGTTTGACCTTGGAGACTGTTGGTATCTTGAGAATTGTTTCTTCTTGGCTTATAGTTTTGAACTGACTTCCTACCGGTTTGACTTCTATTTTTATAGGGCAAACTCAGGTCAGACTTTTGGGGGACAGAACCTCCTTAATTTTTCTAAGGTACTTGTTTTAGGTAATTTTCCTGGTCGCTACGATTGGAAGTCAGCTGTGTTAAAATTATGTGTGATAGTTTTTGCCAAGATTTTACCAACTCAGGATCCCAAAGCCTCACATCATTTTTATTGTGTTTACAAGAAAAGGTACAAGTATACATATGTGATATAAGGTACAATTTTAAACAGTAAATATTTTTCTTAAAGTGCAACAATCACTGATAGACGTCAGTTTTTGGGTTTGTAGCATATACTCATTTTTAGGTGATGATGTTTATTTCTAGATCCAAATTATTCCCAATTTCTCGAAATTGAGCTCCAAATTTTTCGGAAGATGAATTCGCTGTCGTATATATTTACGATTCAGATTTTTCCTTTGTTCAGAATTGACCAATAGTGGCTCGGCTGGTCGCGTGGTGGGGGTGACGTAAATAGTCAGCCATTTCCTTGGCGTTGATCATTGCTGTCTGGAGTCCCTTGTGGAAGCATTAGGTGGTTATTCAGATGTGTTTTCCAGTCCAATGAGGCTGCTGCATGTATTCATTATCAATTTCATTTATGTTTTTAATTAATTAGTTAGTTAAAGGACATAATAGCGTTGTAGACAAATCATTTGGAAGGGGCACCACATGCACATTATTCCGCTAGCCAATAGCAGCTCTCAGATTGTCGTGCTGGCGGCATGGTACTCTGTGGGAGCGTAAATTCCATTCTTGAATTTCCAGGGTTGTCATACGCTTTTGCGCACTCGTTTGATGCACACGGATTCCTACGACACGTTCGATACACCTACTAATACTACTTGCCGTGAAGAAAATTTTAAAAGTATGGAATATAGTAACAAGAATAGTATTGAAGTTTGAGTGAATTCCCAAAAAAATAAAAAAAACGTCAAATGTCAATGCGCTGATGGTTTAGTTTTTGTTCTTAAACATATAATGCTGCCATTATTTCTTACTCACTAAATAACAACAGTTGAAAATGAGACGGACGGCGAACATATGTCTGCTCCCCCCCAAAGGAAACATACGATCATTATCGTGCATCTCCCTCACACCTATGAAGAAAATGAAATGCAATTCCCGTCGCAAAAATGTACTTTGGAGGAAACGGTCACACGTATTTGGTGTGTCTCACCATTATTTAATGTGTAAGAAAGAGCTGCAGCATTATGGCGATAAGGAACGTATGTTTATTGCCTTTTTTGCCGTCATGATGTCGCTACCGTGAAACTTATGTCTTCATCCCCCTCAAAGGAGACATACAATTATTATCGTTCATCTCCCTCACACGTGTAAAAGAAATGAAATGCATTTCCCGTCGCAAAAAAAATAATACTTTGGAGGAAATAGTCACACGTATTTTGTGTGTCTCACCCTTATTTAATGTGTACGAAATAGCTGCAGCGTTATCAGCGACAAGGAACGTATGTTTATTACCCTTTTTGCCGTCATGATACCGTTACCGTGAATTGTCACGGTAAATGTAAAGGCGTCCATTGAATGTACAAACAGCATTACTTTCTCGGTGTAAACAAAAATATAAAATTAAGAACAAGGCGCATCATCATTATTACTTAGTTTTTTTCTATCTCGCATTTTTTCAATTGTCCTGTTTTTTATTCGCGAAAAGATGTTACAAATAATTTCTAAACGTTGTAACGGTAAACATCAAAGCGCGGTTTGTATTCTTCATTTTACGTAGTTTTGTGCGAAACTTTTCGCTGGCACACTTTGTTATCTCGACATGCACCGCTAACGTAAATATTAAAATCTGTCGCACTGTGTTTAACGTTAATATTGGAGTTCAACTTCACATTTATTTATTTTCACTTTCTTTTTTGCGTTTACATTGACAGACTTGTCGGTAAATACTTTACCTATGTTGCGTATATCGGAAGACATAGTGCTAAGTACTAATAGTAAATAGTTTATGTTGAATGTAGGATTTTATTATCTATATTTGCTTAACGTAAACATTATTTGAATACCATTTCTGCATCGACCGTTAGCTTTTCATTTACTTTGAATATTTGAATACATTTTTTATTTTTATATTAGCTCCACATAGGAGGCCTTGATAAATAATTTCCCTCAGAGCCTGCGTCATCTTTGGGAATGTTATGTGGGGGGTATTTTTAGTAAATGATGTTCTTCAGAAAAAGAGGAAGTTCTGGAAAGGAAAAAGGTATGAAGAGAAGGTAGAAATCTTGGGGTCAGTGTGTCCAGGAGTGATGGATGTACTGATCGATCCATCCCTCCCACTGTGGTGCAAGGCGATGTTCTCTTATACTGGAGATGACAAAAGTTTTCCCGCAACCAGTTTCTACCGATCTGGCCTGCCACGCGGTTGATGGGCAGACACATTCGCCGCCAAGATTCGGACAAACCTCACGAACCCTGACACCTACGCTAAGTCACCAGCCTAGCGATTCCCAATTTTTTGTGGGATCGTTATTAGATAGGGGCCGTAATCTCCTAACAGATTTGTGTGATTTTTATAATAATAATAATAATTGGATAATTTATAAAGCGCCGTTTTTGTGAAAAATCACCTCAAGGACGCTGTACAATTTATTAGGAAAGCTTAGGTTCTAACTAATTTTACTATTTACAAATGGATACAGAAACATACTTACCTGGCAGGTCACTTCCAATAAACACACTTTAATTAGAAAGTTTATGCTTGGAGAAGATACGGCTTTGCACGCGGAGGACATTACCGTTAACACACTGGACATTGCATGATTTTACATTATTTGCTACCCTCATCACTGTTATTTATTTATTTTAAAATACTGGAGAATTTAGGACTATTGGAGATTAGTGGCAAAAGTATAGTTCATATTCATTTTAAAATACTGAAGAATTTAGGACTCTTTAGGGCTGGAGAATGTTCATGAAATGACCTTCACAAACGCTTACATTTTTTTTGTACGTTTTTACAGGTTAGTTATTTACGGTATCGCGGGTACTGAATGTCAAGGTGAAAGATTTTGAGTTTATGGATACGACTGTCTGAATAGGTGAGTTGTTTATGTCTGTTACTTGCTTTTTCTATGTACTAAGTACATTAAATGAATAAATAATCATGTTTAAATCGATCTAAATTAAAAAGTGTGACAGTAAATATGTAAAAATCACACAAATCTGACAGGAGATAACGTCCGTTATCCAATAACGATCCCACGTAGACGTAGTGAACCACTTGGGGTGACCTATGGCAAAGACGTTGTTTATCCAATAAATGGTTCCCAGGGTGGCAGTGTCCATTCCCTCCTCCCAAACTGAACGGTAAAAATAATTACATAGTCGACCAAATTGTCATTGCTACTTTCTATACCTTTGCAACAGTCATTGTCACTTTAAAATGTAGTTTTATTTTCATTAGTGGATCTATGTTAGCCCAATTTACTGTACATTAGACGTTGATCTTAAAACGGGACTCAAGGTTTCTAATACCTGTAAGTATCAATTGTTATGAATTATTCATTGAAGTCTTTGACTGTTGATAAAAATGTGCATTGTGTATTCGTTATACGATTTAAAGGAAACAGAACATTAGAATATTAATACTCGTATACTCTAAGTCTGCTTTAGCATAATATAAATATTGGCTGCTATTATAAATATTGAACTGTATTTGGTTTCAAGTGACACAAAATTTAATCATCTTTTGGTAAAGATCGTTTATTTTGTTTTCTATTATCAATTTTAATTGTAGAACTCCATATTAATTTTTATGTATTTATTTATTTATTTATTTTGAATTCGACGCCCGGCTGGGCTTTATCGCATTTTTTATTACAAATAACATCCAAATAAGCACAAGAAAAAAAAAGTAACAAATTCAAAAACCAAATTAAAATCAAAATCTAAAACAAAAACAAAGTCGGATTGAAATAAAAATGAATTAAAATAAAAACAAAATATTTCATGGAAAAATAGTATACGAGGAAAAGTACAATAAATAGGTTTTATGATAATTTTTTTTTTTAATAATAAGTTTGATAACTTAAGAAGGCGAAGCAGCTGTCACCCGTTATAATAATTACATTGCCGAACTTATTATAAATAAACTGTTTTTATAAATTAAATTAAATAATATTATTGAATACTAGCTGACCCGACAAATGTTGTTCTGCCACATAAATTATTTCTAGTGAATATTTTGGTTGTTAAATAAAAAATAACTAATGTATTGTAAGTGTGTGGGGATGGGATCTATGACAGAAAGAGGAATGACGCGCTGTAGACGATGACCGCTGATAAAAACAAAAAAACACCTACTAAAGTACGAAAATTAAATAAAGAAAATCAATATGAATTTCGAAGAGAAATTGAGTGTACATCGAGCTTATTTGTGTAGCCAACACAAATAAGCTCGATGGTTTGCCCACGCGAGGACATGATGCCGAATGAAATATCAAAATGACGCGACGCTTCTCCTGAATGTCTTGCGCATATGTGGATGAAAGTTCGATAAGGTGGACGTAGTGCCATCTGTCATTCAACAACATAAATAATTTCGTTCTGTTTGAAAAACGAAAGACGGTTAAATTTGTTCGTACAAAAATACTAAAATCGCGAATTAAAAATGGGAAGGAGGGTTAAAATTTGGGGTTGTGGGTATTTTTAATGCCAAATAAATAAAAAACAATATTTCTCCAAAAGCTTCAAAAAAATCTAGATATGGCCACCCTAATCACCTAGAGCGGTATGAAATATACTTTAAAACCTATTCTCATACCTACCAAATATAATTTAAAAAATTCATAAAAATTGGTCAAGGCGTTTCGGAGGAGTGCGACCACAAACACCGTGACACGAGATTTTTATGTATAAGATATAAAAGAAATAGAAAATCGTTAGTATGTGAATTTTATGTTCATTTTTTCGAGAGAAAGCTCTATTTTATGAAAGGTTATTTGTCAAGGTATAAAGCAGGGGTGGGGAACCTTTTTGTATATCACATGTGACGAGTATACTTTCAACTTTAAATCAAAATTCATGTACACAAATCCTGCACCAAATTTGTAACTGCTCGTGGAAATCGAGAATGGTATCTCTTGTATTACGTCCGCAGAGAATGCCGCGTCTCGAATTTTTACATTGTGTTCAGAAAACGAAGCAGATTTTATCTTAAATAATGCTTACACACGGAACGGTCAATTTCTCTGAATTTTGCAGCGTACGGTGTGTAACTCAAATGTCAAACTTCACTAGGTACATGAAAAATGGCTTCCTCTGATGAGATTGGAACTTATTATTTAACTTGTCTTTATAATCCGAATACAAAAATGGTTTAAATTTAGATACGATTTTAGATTTTCACGGCCAAAAATATTTTTGTTATTAGTTTTTGGGGTATTATGCCGTGTTACGCTACCTCCTTCTTTAGCCAACGTTTCGGACAGCGTTGCAGTGTCCATCATCATCGTTGCAGTGTCCATCATCACATCTCAGATGTGATTGAAAACGTTGGCTAAAGAAGGAGGTAGCGTAACACGGCATAATACCCCAAAAACTAATAACAAAAATGGTTTAAATTAAATCTGTTAGCGGTGAATTAAAACTACACTCAGAACATGAAAATGGTTTTTCTTTGATTCTGGCAGCACATACCTCTGCATAATAACTGCACTTCAAATAAGAGAATGGTTTCCTTCAAAACGTGTCAGCAGATGAATCCACAACTGTAACTTCATCGTTACACAAAAACTTGTTTTAAATTAAAAATGAATCGGCATGTGAGTCCCCAGCTTTGATTAGTATTCTCTCGTAATATGAGTATGGTCTTCCTACCGATTACGAATCTTGCAGCATATGGTTAGAAACAAAAATTTTAACTCACTTCACTCGAAAATTACAACGGTTGTCTTCGAAATGCGTCACCAGATTAACTTCCTCTACTGGAATATTAGATCTTTCGGAACGTGAAACTGTTTTTAACTGTAGAGTGAATCTGCATGCGAATCTCCAGCTTTAATTGATACTACACCCAGAACACGGAAACGGTTTTCCTCCGATTTTTGCATTAGAAACACGTGGATGGTTTCCTTCGAATTGGGTCAGCAGACGAATCCGCAATAGGAATTTGCATTATGAACATAAGAATTTATTTATTTATTTATTTATTTATTGTTCTTATACGCCCGTAGGGGCTTTTACATAGATTATAAAATAATATTTAAGATATCGAGGATTACACATACATAGAATTTATATCAAACGTTATAAAAGTGAAAAAACTTTTAAGAATATACAAGTAGTTTTTAAAGAAAAAACCACTTGTATATTCTTGCTTAAAACTGTGAAATATTTTAAACAATGTAATATTTAACAATACCATAGAACAAAATATAATATAAAACATTACAATAACACATCAAATCGTTAAATATATTATACCAACGTTACAATAATTTGTAGGATTCCACAAAGTGTTGGTTTAAATTGCATTTTAGAATGTAAAGGGAATCAGCGAATATATCTACAATACCACCAAACTTGTTGCCTAAATCATGCATCCTATTGGTAAGTGAGTGTGATTGATAGTTGGTTGTGTATGTGTTGCAAAAGAATGTTATATTTTGTCTAGTATTCCTTGTCGGTACATGGAGTTTAATACTAGAAACGATGGCAGGGCTGTCAATTAGGTTGTTCATAACTCTGTACAATAAAATTAGGTCTGAAATAATTCTTCTGTCAGACAGCGTAATTAAATTTAGTCGATTCATTAAACTTAAATAATTAATGTTTTCTATTGGAATTTTGAGTTTGAAATTTAAGTACCTAAGAAATTTGTGTTGAACACGTTTTATTTTGTTAGAGTGTACTTTATAGAAAGGGGACCAAATAGGTGAATTATATTCTACTTGACATCTAACTAATGAAATGTAGAGTGTTTTCATGCAATCCATGGACTTAAAATCAGTTAGGGTTCTACAAAGGAAGCCAAGAATCTTTAAAGC